>ML535894.1:0-34415 GCA_005239535.1 Nicotiana rustica
GGGGTAATAATTTGAGCTAGGTCCGAAATTAAAAAGACTTTTTGTTAAATACACAGTTAATTTGATAAATAATTTGTGAAATAGTTAATAAATTATAAGAAATTATTTTCATGCATAAAATTATTTAAGATAATTACTTAACATTATAAAAATATAAAAAACTATTTTCTGGTGGAATAAGGTAATAATGCACACATGGGTTATTATTGCAATATTATTGCAATTATAACCCTAAAAATATATGTGTGGCTATTCATAAAATAATTAAAGGTTAGTAAAAAAAAATAGAAATGATAAAAATTAACCAATAAGATTATTATAAAACCATTTGTGATGCAATTAGTAATTATTTATATAATAAAATACTGGGATAAATTGATAAAAATCCTTAGAAAAAAGTAGAAATTATGAAAAATATTAATTGATGCTCATGCATTGTTTTGAATCTATATATGCATTTTGAAAATAATACAGGGAAAAATTGGGTATCAACAACTGCCCCTCTTTACCCGAGAAGGATGAAAGAGTTATCGGGTAAAGATCTGATGGCCAATTTTGACCGAGTAGCGTGATTTCAGAGGCATAGGCCGCACCCTGGTCTCCGAGCTCCCTACATATCCCTATTTTTACAGGAATTAGGCTGTGTGTAGTTCTGGATTCACCGACAAAATATGTTGATGAAGTCATCACAAGAACGAACACAAGGTTTTGAATAGTTGCGGTGGGTGGTCAGGTTTGAATTAATATGAAGGAACTGGAGTGGGATTGTGTTGCTCAATCGGGTTACCTGCAAATGAAAGATGCACTACAAGCATATATTTTGCGTATACTTAAACGTGATGCGAATTCCCATCAAGCCATGAGAATTGTCTTCGATCGTTTGAGGATGACGTCTTTAGACCATGATGTTTTGGGCCATGCATTGTGCGGTAAGGGATTCGCAGGCCATGAAATAGTGTTCTCGGTCAATAAAAATGGTGCCTCCGAACGATGACGCCTTTGAATAATGATATGCAAGTTTGAGAGATCCTCAGGCCATGGCATGGTGTCTTCCGACTATGAGGATGGTGTCTTCAGACTATGACGCCTTCGGACAAGTTGGCGGTATTTTAGCCCATTAAGTGCAAAGACATGATGCTAGAAGAAACAAGACAAGGATTAGTCTTGTATGAAGTTGAGGGAAAATCTTAGCCCGAGAGAAGAGGAGAGACAATGCAAGAGAGACAATGCTTAGTCTCGTGCAATGATTCGGGACAGGGCTTAGTCCCATGCAAAGAGAAGGCAGTGCTTATCCTTATGCAAGATTCGGGACAGGGCATAGTCTCATGCAATGTTTGGGACAAGGCATAGCCTTGTGAGAGTAGAGAGGAAGGGCTTAGCCTCAAATAGAGAGGCATGCTTGGCCTCACTGAGACAGAGCTTAGTCTCATTCAAATTTTAGGACAGGGCTTAGTCCCATGCAGAGGGAAGGCAGAGCTTAGCCTTATGCAGATATGGAGGCAGGGATTTGCCTCATGCAAGATTGAGACAAAGTTTAGTCTCATGAAAAGTTCGGGACAAGGCTTACTCCCATGTAGAGGGAAGGCAGAGTTTAGCCTTATGCAGATAGGGAGGCAGAGCTTAGCCTCATGCACGGTTTAGGAAGAGCTTAGTCTCATGCAAATAGAAGGAAGAACTTAGCCTTATGCAAGTAGGGAGGCAGGGCTTAGACTCAAACAAGATTGAGATAGGGCTTAGCCTCATGAAATGAATAATAAATGATAGCAGAGTATTTCTTATCTAGAAGTGAGTTTGGTATCTTTATTTCCACGAAGGCTGTGATTCCAAGGTGTGCATATTCCTTATTCATGCGTTCAAAGAAAAGTAGTGAGTTTTGCAGGGGAAGGTTGGTTCGTGTCTTCATCTTCTTGCTTGATTTTCTCTGTTCCGTTTGAAGAGCCTGTTCAAATTATCAGGGTAGCGTCGCTAAACCAGAGTTTATGTTCAAAAGCATGCATGCATAATTTTCGAAGACATAGTAAAATATAGTTTTGAAATTTTTTAGATGAACCAGTGACTGTGACACGATTAAAGACATTGCGACTGCTTCTGCAGTAGAAGTTTGAGGGTCCTCCTCAAAATTCTGTCCCAGTTAACTGAATAAAACTTATGACTGCTCTATATGCTGCGATTGGCTAAACTTGCTTTGAAATTTTGAGGGTCCTTCTAAAAATTCTGCCCCAGTTTCTGATTATGAGGGAAATGGAAATTGTATTGAATTGTGACCAAACCCATAGGACTGCCGAATCCTATCTTAAATGGGAATCGGTTCTAGCATAGTTCAATTTACATCATGTGAAGAGGCATAAATGGTTTATGCAAAGTCTCTTTTGACTGCATCTGAATTGATAGGCTTTGGCCATATTTCTCTGTCCATTTTTGCGAGTATGAGAGCTCCTCCTGTCAATACTCTATGAACCATGTAAGGACCTTTCCAGTTGGGAGAAAGTTTCCCTTTGGCTTCATCTTAATGCGGGAAGATCTTCTTCAACACCAGCTACCCCGGTGTGAACTGCCTCGGCTTAACTCTTTTGTTGAAGGCTCTAACATTTTGTTCTGATAAAGTTGTCTGTGACATACCGCGTTCATCCTCTTTCCGTCTATGAGGGCTAGCTCCTCATAACGGCTCCTTATCCATTCTGCGTCGTTGAGCTCAGCTTCTTGTATGATTCTCAAGAAAGGGATTTCTACTTCGGCAGGAATGACAGTTTCAGTACCATAAACTAGCAAATAAGGAGTTGCCTGGTTGTTGTGCGGACTGTGGTACAATATCCCAGTAAGGTGAATGGTAGCTACTCGTGCCATTGTTTATGATTCTCTGCCATTTTCCTCAGTATCTTCTTGATGTTTTTATTGGAAACTTCCACGGCTCCGTTCATTTGGGGCCTATATGATGTGGAATTCTTGTGCTTGATTTTGAAAGTCTCACACATGGCTTTCATCATATCACTGTTGAGATTGGCAGCATTGTAAGTGATGATGGACCTTGGAATCCCGAACTGAAAGACAATTCGGTCGCGAACAAAATCCGCAATGACCTTCTTAGTCACAACTCTGTAAGATGCAGCTTCACCCCATTTAGTAAATTAGTCGATAGCCACTAAAATATACTGATGCCCAATGGAGGCGGTGGGATCGATCGGACCAATGAAATCCATTCCCCAAGAGACAAAAGGCCAAGGTGAGCTTGTTTCATTAAGCTCGTTTGGTGGCACTTTTATCATGTCTGCATGCACTTGACATTGGTAACACTTATGAACATACTGGATGCAATCCGTTTCCATGGTCATCTAAAAGTAACCTGCGCTGAGTATCTTTTTGGCCTTGCGAATCCATTCATATGTGGACAACATGTCCCAACATGTATCTGCTCAATCAACTTAGAACCTTACTTTGCATCGACACACCATAATAGTCCTCGATCAGGAGTTCTTCTATATAGGGTTCCTCCACTATGGAAGAAATGGTTGGACAACCTCCGAAGTGTGTTTTTTAGTACAGTTTACATGTTTCGGATATTCTCCTTTCGCCAAATACTCTTTGATGTCGTGGAACCAAGGCTTCCCATTCGTTTCCTCTTCGACATGAGAACAATATGATGGCTTATTATGGATCCTTATTGGGATAGGATTAATGAAGTTATTGTCTGCATGATGTATCATTGATTTCAAAGTGGACAATGCATCGGCAAACTCATTCTGAATTCTGGGAACATGCCGAAACTCTATTGGTGATGTGGCCATAGATCATGTCCCAAGAAAAAAAATAGATAAGTAGATGCCCTTGCAAGATGATTTTGTGAATATATTTTTCAATTCATGCACATGGTGCAGCTATTGCAATATCTTGGAATTTTTGGTAGCCGATTCTCCTTGTACCTGGTGCACAAGTAGATATGAATCACTGACTACCAGCAGTTCCTAAATGCTCATGTCAACAGCCATGTTGAGTCCTAATATGCAAGCTTCGTATTCCTCCATATTGTTTGTGCAAGGGAATCTATGTTTCGCAGATACCAGATAATGCTAGCCAGTTTACGATACCAAGACGGCTCCAATGCCGACTCCTTTGAAGATTACCGCTCCATCAAAGAACATTTTCCAACCATCGCATTCAACAATATCTTCTCCTACGAATGATACGTCTTCATCGGGAAAATATGTATTCAGGGGTTTGTATTCTCCTCCCACAGGGTTTTCAGCAAGGTGATCTGCCAGTGCCTGTCCTTTTACTGCTTTTTGAGTTACATAGACAATGTCGAATTCACTCAACATGATTTTCCATTTAGCCAGTTTGCCAGTGGGCATGGGCTTTTGGAAGATGTATTTCAAAGGATCCATCCTTGGTATGATATATGTTGTATAGGCACAGAAGTAATGCCTCGGCTTCTTAGCTATCCAGGTCAAGGCACAGCAGGTACGTTCTAGTAGAGAGTACCGTGTTTCATAAGGTGTAAACTTCTTACTCAGGTAGTAGATGGCATGTTCTTTTCTCCCTGTCTCGTCGTGCTTCCCAAGAACGCAGTCAAAAGCTCCATCCAGCACTGCAAGGTAGAGTAGCAGTGGTCTACCTGGCTCTGGCGGGACTAAAAGTGGTGGTGTTGATAAGTACTCCTTGATTTTTTCAAAAGTATTTTGACAGTCCTCGGTCTAACTAGTTGCAGCGTCTTTCTTCAACATTTTGAAAATCGGCTCACATATAACTGTGGACTTTCCTATGAAACGGATGATGTAGTTAAGGCATTCTAGGAAACTCATCACATCTTTCTTGCTTTTCGGCAGTGGTAATTCTTTGATGGATTTGACCTTCGATGGATCCAATTCTTTTCCCCGGTGACTGGCGATGAATCCCAATAGATTTCCGGCGGGAACTTTGATGCACACTTTGCGGGGTTTAACTTCAGGTTGTACTTCTGCAGTCTGTCGAAGAATTTACTCAAATCATCTATGTGATATGTGGACTTCTTGGATTTAATGATGACATCATCCACATATACGTCGATTTCTTTGTGCATCATGTCATGAAAAATAGTAGTCATGGACCTCATGCAGGTGGCCTCAACATTCTTTAGGACGAATGGCATCATCTTGTAACAATACACCCCATGGTGTAATTAAATCCGTTTTCTCAGCGTCCTCCTCGTGCTTCCAGATCTGATGGTAACCGGCAAAGCAGTCCACAAAAGACTGGAGTTCATGCTTGGCACAATTGTCGATGAGAATGTGTATGTTTGGTAAAGGAAAATCATCCTTGGAACTTGCTCTTTTTAGATCCTTATAATTAACACAGACTCTAGCATTCCCGTCCTTTTTAGGCACTGGCAGAATGTTGGTTAGCCAATTTGGATACTCAACTACCCTTAGGACCTTGGATTTTATCTTCTTAGTAACCTCCTCTTTAATTTTCGTGCTCATATCAGGCTTGAATTTCCTAATTCTGCTTTACGGGCGGGCACATTGGATTTGTGGGAAGCTTGTGAGCCACTATGGATGTGCTCAACCCTGTCATACAATCGTATGACCATGCAAAGATATCCTTATATTCCTTTAGGAACAGAGTGTACTCCTCTTTCTCTGACGATGACAAGTGGATGCTGATGCGGGTCTCCTTTACGATTTCAGGATTTCCCAAGTTAAATATCTCAGTTTCGTCCAAGTTGGACTTGGGTTTGTTCTCAAAATTCTCTACTTCTCTGACAATCTCTTCAGGTATTAGATCCTCTTCTTCTTCTTTTGAATCGGTGTCCTTTTGTTGCATTTTCTCATTACATGTCAGAATCGTCAGTTCATCAAGATAAGAAATAGCAATGCCCGGGACTCGTCGGGCCCTTGACGGTCTAACACTCCATTTCTTGAGGGATGCTACTCTCTCCACAGCTTGGATGGTATGTCCTTCCCCCTCCTCCTAGACAATTACAAAAAAGTCCATGTCATCGTCTTCCAAGAACAAACTCCTCAATGCCGACAAGTGTTCAGGTGTATAAACCCTTCCTGTTCTGGTCATTCCTTGTGCAGCACCAGATTCTTCTGTCTTTGGCTTTCCCTTTATTCTATCCTCGGCCACATAAACCCAAGGTACATCATTGGAACTGAAGGGTGGTGTGGATGTTAGAATGAAAGGTATGGCCACCTCCACTTCAAATGGAGTGAGTATTGCTGCGGGTGGAGTTACTACTACTTCTAAATGAACTGATGCGGCTACCTCAACTCCAACTGGCGGTCGTGCCTGCACCACAACGAGATTGAGTGTGACTGCTGGTTTATTAGGATCATCACCTTCACGAATAAGCCCGATTGATCCCTCGGGATCCCAGTCATCATCAGTTTCTTTCACATTGACCCCTCTGCCCCTATGACATGGGAGAGGATTGTTGTGGACATTGGGTGTAGTTTCCTTTGCATGTATGACCTTATTGTCAATCAGTGTTTGGATCTTGTATTTCAAGGTGCGACACTCGTAATAAGTGTCTCCCTTCATACCAGAATGATATGCACAGATCTTGTTTGGATTGATCCATTGAGACGAATTCTCCATTTCCGCAGAGGGAATGGAAGTGACATATCCAGCGATTTTCAACCTTTCGTATAACTGGTCGATGGGTTCAGCAATGGCGGTATACTTTCTGGGTGGTTTGCGGTGAAAATTACGCCTGGGTTTTTGGTAGTTTGGACTAGGTGGAGGTGACTGTAATAGGATGGTTGGGTATGTGAGTAAAGAGGTCTGGTATACAAATGGAGTTTGGGGTCCCTGGGCTACCATAACTGTTCCCACATCTTTCTTCTTTGATATACCACCAGATTTCAATGCTTTATTCGTGTCCTGCAGTGCCTCGGAATTTGTCACCATCCCGCTTTTAATACCTTCTTCAATCCTTTCTCCGAGTTTGATGATATCGGAGAACTTATAGTTGTCAATGATCATTAGCCTTTCATAATATTGTGGATCCTGTGCCCGGACACAGAACTTCTTCATCTAATCCTCGTCCAATGCTGGTCTAACCTTGGCTGCTTCCGACCTCCATCGAGTAGCATACTCGCGGAAAGTCTCCATTGGCTTCTTCTTTAGGTTCTTGATATAGAAAACATCCGGTGCATTATCCGTGTTCAATCTGCACCTATCCATGAAATCGGACACCATGCTTACCCAATTGGTCCACTTCTTAGGATTCTGGCTTATGTACCAGGACAAGGCATGTCCACTAAGACTTACTCATGAAGAGCTTCATTCGAATCCTTTAATCTTTTTCGACCCCCACGATATTTTCACAATAAGTCATCATATGAACCTTGGGATCACCTGTTCCGTCAAACATTTCAAACTTGAGAAGTTTGTAACCCTCCGACAGTTCCACATCCGGTTGTATGCACAAATCCTCATAGTTCAAACCTTCTATTCCTTTACCCCCTTCAACACCCTAAACCTGAGTTGTCAACTTCTTGAGCTCTTCAGCCATCTTCTTGATGAGCAAGTCCATCTCAGCGGATTCTGGTGTATAGGAGATTGGTTGAGTGGTGTGAGGTAGGGTTTCTACGTACATAGGGTTGTTCTGGTGAAATCCAGTAATTTGGGCATAATTATGATCATTGGTGGAGTTTTGGAGTGCGAGAATAATTTGTGCGGTATCTTGGGGAGTATGGTAGGTATTTTGTAGGTATTGAGTAGGGAGAGGCTGATCTTGAGGAGGGGTTGTATACTAGTGAGGTGCGGGAGGATTATGTGGGTGTTTTTTGGGTGTGTTCAGAGGTGGTGCAGGGTTCTGGGTGTCTGGGACATTCAATGTGAGGGAGAGATTTGCAAAGTTACGGACCTGATCAAGCTCGCCCTATAGTGCAAGTATCTTCTACGCAAACAGTAAAACCAAATCATTTGGATCCTGAGTGGCCCGATCATCGGAAGTTTCCCCGCTCTCAACGTGTGGAGTGTTATCTGTTCTGATGCCATTCATATCATCCATTTTAGCTTTCCCTTTGCTTTGGAGGAGGAGAAGGTGGAAGGCTCCTAGATCTTGTATGATAAGCTGATGATGCCAGTATGCGTGAACCAACCTTGGGGAATGGGAATAATTTAAAAGGAAAGAAACAAAGGGAAATAAAAATTAACCAAGTCAGTAAGGGGTCAAAAATGAGTATTTGCAATATATAAACACATAGCGCGGGAATGTAAATTTGCGTCCTAATTTTGGAGCCTTGTTTTGCCCGAGGTAGGCCTAGCGACAAGTTGATTTGGAGAATTTAAGTGCCAATAATTGCCTCATTTCACTAATGTAAAAGTAGATGAATCTAAAATGAAACTAAATAAGATAAGTCATTAATGACACTCAACCTTATTACATCTGGAAAAAGAAGGTAAATCGAATCTACTTGGTCTCAGAAGGACTTTCCCCGGGCTTGATCTTCTTGGCTCTGTCAATTAGGTTCCCTAGGTCGTGCATGCTCAACAGAAGGTATACACTCGCTAGATGTCCTCCTTCGCTTCCCTCAGCATTCTCACAGTCGGCGACTGTTTTCCTCGTCTTCCCCTCCAGCTCTATTAGACCCTGCACTAAATATTTCAGTTCCATATCAGTTTTTGTGTTGCTCGAGATGCTCGGCCTCAGGCTCATGAACCATTTTGCGCAGTTAATTGTATTTCACTTGGGCTTCGACGACTTTGTCTATGACCCTATTTCCTCGACCGATTCCCGGCTCAACTATCCCTGCTATGTTGTCTTCCAACCATGATAGGTAAAATTGTACATGCCTTGCGTGGTACCTGTCTGGATCGATGGTGTCCCTTCCTATAATAACCTTTAGATGCAACATATGCTGAGCTTCACATTTTTACAGGATGTCGTCATTATGAAAATCTGCCCTGTAATGACTCATTTTAGAAACTCGCGGTATGAATTGCTTCTTGCCTGCCTATCTCGTAACCATGATGGGAGCATACAGGTATATGCCCCTTAACCCGATCAACACCAGGTGCAGAGAGTCCCTAGATCTGATGATGAAATCACCGGTAGGGAACCATCGAACATCCATTGAACCTGGTCCTCAATCAAATTGTCAAGAAACTGCGCTCGTTCTGTAGCATTTCAGATTGAGCAAACTTGTCTGGGATGTAAGTCATTCTCTCAGGGTGATGGAAGGCTATATGATCATTCCACGCCCTTCGTGGAAACTATGTAGTAGCATATTACAACGCTCAATGTCTTTGAACCCCTTTTGGCAGCGGTCCAAGGATCGGTAGATGTCAACTATGATCATAGGGACAATGATATATGTTTGCCCCTCAATCCCCTCCATTAATGTTCTGGCTACCATAGCCAGTCTAGTGTGAATCCTATCGCCTTTTCTTGGAAATACTATCCTGCCCAGGAAGCTGTCACGACCCCAAATCCTAATCAGCTGTGATGGCACCTATCGTGGAACTAGGCTAGCAGACTACCGCATGTTCGCATTTTCTTTTCAAATCCCATTTAAGTTTCAAGCATTTCATAACAATATACAGAAAATGTCTTAATATAATAGGCAAATTTTATGCAGTACTGTCATCCCCAAAACCCGGAGCCAACATGCCATGAGCATTTAGTGAAATAAGCCAAAATAAACTATTATAATACAAAATTCCGAATCAAAGCTAAATACAACAGAAAGGGAAAATAGAGATGCTGCGAACACTGAAAAGATACCTCTATATCCCACGATTCGGCTCCGCTGCGATATAAAAGCTAATGCTTGGTATCTGCTCCAGAATCTGCACACAGAGGTGCAGGGAGTAATGTGAGTACGCCAACTCAGTAGTAATGAAAATAAATCAAGTCTAAGTAGCAAGGAAACACATAAAAATCAATGCCATTAAGTCACAATATACACTTCCAATAGTATAACATAGATATAAAAAATCATCATGTCTTAAAAATCAACTTCATAAAAAGTCCTTTAAAGAATGCACATTTCTAACAACTTTTAAAACAAGGATTTAGTATGCAATGAATGTAGAAAAATCATAGTAGCCCCTCGGGAAAAACTTGCTTCATAACCAGCCCCTCGGGCATGCCTCACAATTCCTCAGCACCTCACAATCACTCAGAACCTCACAGTCACTCAAGCCTCCCAATCACTCGTCACTCGCACTCGGTGCGCTCACTGGGGGTGTGTACAGATTCCGGAGGGGCTCCTTTAGCCCAAGCGCTAATATCACTCAGCACCTCATCATCACTCTTTACCCTGGGCCACACTCGGTGGAACCACTCGAAAATCCCCTCGGGCGAATTAGTAAAACATGGTACTCGACGGGTGAGGAAAATAGCAGTAAAAATCCCTCAAAGGGTCTAAACAGATCGGCACGAGGCCCCAAACACGACTTATAGCCCAAATATTTCACAAATCATTAGAACATAATTTAACATAAGGTTTTGAGTAAATATGCAACTCATTAGTCGCCGCAGAGAGGACCTAGTCCAATTCAAAAATCAGTATGCGCCACATATTCGTCATCCGACATGTGCGCCATTCAAAATTCAATGAGAAAATAATGCAGTCTGGGACAAGATTTAAGACCATTTCTTACCTCTACCGGGCCACAACACTAGTCGCCTATGCTTTTGCCCCTCAAATCGGCTCTCGATTGCTCCGAATCTAGCTAAAACCAGTTAACATTATCAATATATACTCAAGGAACACAACCCAATCGAAAATTATCAATTTAATAAAAAATCTCAAAATTCGGCCAAACCCGAGCCTCGGGCCCACATCTCGGAATTCAATAATTTTTACATCATTAGAAACCTCGTCCTCCCAAGATTCTATACATACCAAGAACATTAAAATTTGACCATAATTTCCCACTCAAATCCTCAAAAGAAAAATAAATTTCCCATGGACCCTTCTTCCTCAACTTGGTTAAATTTCTAGAATATTTGTGGTTTAATCACACTTAGGAATTGACATAGAAACGTGTTATGAAGTTGAAATTCTTACCTCCAAATGATTTCCCTTGATTTCCCTTCAAATCCCTCTCAAAAGCTTCCCAATTCGCATGCAACAATGGAGGAAATGAAAACCAAATTCGCACTTCAGGCCTTTTAAACATTCTGCCCAGCTAAATAATTCCTTCATTGTGATCGCAAACATCGGCACGCGATCGTGAATAACAGATCTGCTGCCCCATCAATTTACCTTACGCGATCGCATACATCCTCAGGCGATCGCGATTCATCAGTACTTAAATCCGCGCGATCGCAAACCACTCCACGCGATCGCGAAGAACAAAGGCTCAACTCACCCACGCGCCCCTTTAACTCTACGCGATCGCAAACTAGACCACGCGATCGCACTGACCAACCACCTCATACACACGCGATCGCAACCTCCCCTACACGATCGCGTATAAAAAAATTCCTGCCTCACCATTTTACCCTACGCGATCGCAAACACCATCACGCGATCGCGTAGAAGGAAACCAGAACCTCACACCAGCAGCAATCTACCCAGATTTCAAGCCAAAAGTTGGTCCGTTAACCATCTGAAACACACCTGAGGCCCTCGGGACGTTAACAAAACATACCAACATATCCCATAACATCATTGAAACATAGTCGAGCCTTCGAAACACCAAAAATGACACGAAAACACCAAATTTACATCAAATTCAAGGCTAAGAACTTTGAAACTTCCAAATTTCGCAAACTACGCTGAAACCTACCAAAACACCTCTGATTGACCTGAAATTTTGTAGAAATAACAAAAAAGACATTACAAACCTGCTCCAATTTCCGGAATTCCATTCCGACCCCGATAGCCTATTTTCCACTGCCGACCGGAAATCGCCAAAAACTAACTTTCGCCAATTCAAGCCTAATTCTACACCGGACATCACAAAAATATTCTGAGCACACTCCTAAGTCCCAAATCACCTAGCGAAGCTATCCGATCCATAAAATCTGCATTCCGAGGTTGTTTACCAATAAGTCAACTCTCAGTTGACTTTCTCAACTATTAGGCTACTTTAAAATGCTAGATGCCTAAACTCTCACCATAACCATTCCGGACCCAAACCAACTGATGCAACACATCAAAAATAGGATAGCGATATATAACCAATGCAAATATAGGGGAAACAGGGTAAATCTCACGGAACGACCGGCCGAGTCGTTACAAAAGCAAACAACGAACACAAAAACCCTGCGGTGAATATAATGCAACGAAGTGATAGAGAATTCATCATGGAAGATACGATAGGATTTTCCATGACCATATAGTTCATAGTGATAGTTAAAGGGTATGTCGAACTCCTTCAGGCACTCCAAATCATCGTTCTTTTTCAAGCCCATCATTTTTAGAAACCCCCTAGCGACACGATTTTCTGGTACGAATAAACCCAGACTGTCCCAATGTAATCTAATGAATCCCCCTATCTCCTCCAAGAAAGGAGTCATTTCTATGTTTCCAAAACGGAACACGGACCTTTCTCCATCTCAGAACACAGTGGCCGCTTTGATCCATCATCGTTCTTTTTCAAACACATCATTTTTAAGAACCCCCTAGTGGCAAGATTTTATGGCACCAATCTAGCGACAATGGTGGTATTCTTTGGACCATGTCGAACCTGCGGACTTCATGCCTCATTTTTGCAAAACAAACAAGGTTAGGCCCGTTCCCCACCAGATTCGACTATTTATACATCATTGATTAGCTTATTGTCACTTATTTCTCTAAATTAATGCATAAATCGTGGTTGCGCCCATTGGGATTATGGAAACCCCGGTGGACTCTGGACAAGGCTTTTCCTAAAGGGTTATTATGTGGACAACATATTAACCTCGGCTAAATTGGTACCCTCTAGCGGACAACTTGAAGGGGAAAGGCACGGAACCGTCGATTGCACCGCTGATCGACTAGTTATACCGCGAATAAGGCTTTCCGAATTTAAAGGGTGATATAAAGGAAGGGTGCAAACACTAATCAATCGTTGCTATAGGTTTGATGAAGAACGAGTGGAGTATGATGTTGATCAAGATTTATTGCAACAGTAAATAGCATGTTGTCACGTATTTGCAAGTTAAAAATGATTAATGTGGTATTTAATAATTGAAAGACGTTTAAGAATGAAAACAAGAGACAAGTTAGTTTTTGTAGTAATGAAAATCATAATTGCCTGAAAATAGGCAATTAAATTCACATAACGGGGAAAGGGAAAGGGTGCACACGTATTAGCGGAATAAAGCATGCTGAAAGACTAATTCACAAAAGCAAGTTGGTTATGGTAAGAGCCTAAGGGAAGTCCCCAGAAGAGTCACCAGGTTGTCGCTCCCCCCCCCCCTTTTTTTCCTTGCGGTGTACGGGTTTCGACATTTTGGGACAACTTATTTCCTTTTGGGATGGGGTATGGAATTTGAAGGGTCACCCCCTAACGGATTAAGCTGCATTAGGGCACCTAAAGCAAATAACTCATAAATCGGTCTACTTTACCAGAGATTGGGTAACGACTCAAAATTACCTTGAGGGAAGGTGTTAGGAACCCCTCGAGGTCCACAACGGTGTGTCCCAGCCAAACTTAGTCTAAGCGAATTAGTCTTTAAAGATAAATAAAGCCATTTAAACAAATAGAAATCATTCAAAACGGAAATAAGAAGGGGGTTCTAGGTTTATTAGCCCATAGGATCACTTCAACACAATACTCGGTAACCTTCCTCAAATAAAGGTGTTACGCGTAGCATTAGCGCACATGTCATCATCTCCTTTACTACCCAATTACCCTTCCCCTTTTCCATTATCATTTAAGCGTTCTAATAGTATCTGATACGTATCCTATACATGCACTGCCCGTCCCTTACCTATGGCCCCGGAGGTGTTTAGGACCTCTATTTTAAGGTGGTTCTAGGTCACCTTTGTTTTTTATAGGGAGAAAACTAAGTGACAAACAAAATCATATAGGAATGTCAAATAAGGAACAATTAAAGGGATCACATTTACCTCCACAAGTAAACACACAACTGCACGCTTATTCAAACAAGCAGTTTTAGAAAAAAGATTTAGGAGTCCTATAGGCAGGATATCTAAATGAGAATAAATAGAATATATAGCAGTTTTATTAAGCAAGGCAGCGAATACCTATAAAATTGCCTACTGATTTTGTTAACCCAGGATTTTATTCATCCCACATGCTTTCCTAAGTGATAACCGAGCCCAATCTTATAGACACGATATCTAAACGTTTATCAAACCAAACCAGTGATTAATTTAAGCAGGCAGATTTCATCTTTTAGGTCCTATAGGAACGTTTTCTATGTGCTAAAACTGAGCACAAGCATTGTGCCATCCAAACATAGAAACTGTTTTCGTACATTTTCTCTATAGGCATGATATCAAAGTGTTGATGCCGTTTTTACACTTATTTCCTATATGCATGGTGTCTAAGTGTCAAGACTGTATTTCTTATAGGCATGATATTTAGGAGAATAAAGATGTTAATTAATTGCCAAACGAGTTCAACAAAAGAACCTAGAAACATGATTTTCTAATGCACACATAGGGGTTTTGAAAATATGGTACTTGAGGCAGAATCGACAACAACCTAGAAACAAGATTTCTAAGATGCAAATCTGAAAATTAAGGATTTCAAAGAATGAGATAAGTCTTATGGGCATGATTTCTAATTCATATAAATCATCATCACAGGAACCTATAGGCATGATTTCTACTCGAACCCAACAAAATATATACATATAAAATCCCTCCCCAACTTTTACTAATAACCCCATATCTGTTTTACAAAAATTATTATTACAGGCCAATACAAAAGAATTACATAATGAAAATTACTATACTATACGGACCCTTAGCAGCCCCAATGTCAATCTTTGAAGCCAAGCCTTCAAGCAAGTCTAAGGTACATCAATAGTCCATAATACACCAAATTGCTTCTGGTGTGTCAAATTTTCCAAGGGCCTCAGGGTCCCAGGGCAATGCTCACACCAGAACCCTTTCAAAGAAATAGTTTTTTTCTAAACAAGTTTGGAAAGGCCAGCCCCAGTGTGTACTCCACATTCGCTATGTGCCAAGCCTAACCCTAGTCAAGTAGTGACGAGGTCAGGTGGAGTCCTAATGAGTTTGTAAAACAAGTCAACATACATATTTTAAAACAGGATTAACGAAAACGGAAAGATTTAATAACATAAAGAGAGCCCTCGGCTCAGCACATCATATATCTCAACATTAAATGTGTAATGCAATACACGGGGAAATCTCCTGAATCTCAGTCCGTAGTCCCAATTTAAATATGTTATGCAGTATAGGGGGGAAGCTCCCGGATCTCTGTCCGTAGTCCCAATTTAAATATGAATCTCAGTACATGGGGAAAGCACCCGCCTCTCGGTCTGTAGTCCCAAATTAAATATGAATGCAGTACAGGGGGAAAGCTCCCGGATCTCGATTCGTAGTCCCAATTTAAATATGAATCTCAGTACATGGGGAAAGCCCCCGCCTCTCGGTCTGTAGTCCCAAATTAAATATGAATGCAGTACAGGGGGAAAGCTCCCGGATCTCGATTCGTAGTCCCAATTTAAATATGCAAAGCAGAAACAAGTCAATTATGGCTTAAGTAAATAATCCAAAAAACATCAGATAAGGATAAAGTAAAACTTCCTAGGCGTGATGTGACTAGTAGGAAATAAGAGGAATTCAAGTCAGAACAGATAGGCGTGCTTACTCTTAGGCTATCTGCTCAATTAAGATAGGAGACATTAATATATGAATGAAAATGAGCAATTTCATGGGAGTAAAATAGGATTTTAGCAACAATGACCCGTATACACACTCGTCACCTCGCGTACACGGCGTGCACATAACAATAATCAGTACAAAATGTCTAAGGGAAAGTTCCCAACACAGAATTAGGCAAGCCACTTACCTAGACTGCACTAATTAACTCAATACCAAGATCTTGCCATGAGTATCGGACTCCGGGTGGCCCAAATCTATTCAAATCGATTGCACGGTGTAAATATCACTTCAAGGGAACAAAATAGCTAATTATTTATAAGCTAGGACGCGAATTTAGAACATTCTCCAAAAAAATCCACTGGGCCCACGTCTCATAATCGGGTAAAATATATATTTTCCGGACACCCATTCATTCACGAGTCTAACCATATAAGAATTACTCAAATCGGAGGTCAAATACCAAACCAAAACTCAATAATTCGGTCTATGAAGTTCATCCCATTTTCCCCATAATTTTCGAAATTAAAGGTTGAATTTAAGATTGGAATTATAGAATTTGATCTATAATGGATAGAAATCACTTACCCAAGTTACCAAGGTGCAAAAGTGTTCTAAAATCACCCTTCTCGAGATCTCAAATTCGAAAATATGAAAATGGCATAAACCCTCGGATTTGGGGTTTTAGTATTCTTCCCAGGCATTTTCCTTATGCGATCGCGTACAATTAGTCGCGATCACGGAGAGTAATCAAACACGCGCCTGAAATTCCTTCATCGCAATCGCGATTAAAGGTCTGCGATCGCGGACCTTCTGATCCGACAGGAATGCGATCGCGTCTGAAGCCACGCGACCGCATAGAGTAAAACACGCCACCTCCCCCAGCCTCAGTATACCTTACGCGATCGTAATCATGGGCGTGCGATCGCGGAGACCAACTAACCAGAACAACGCATTCGCTGCTGAACTTCGGCGATCGCAAAGAACAATCTCCGACCTCCTCCATCTAACACTACGTGATCGCAGACTGATTCACTCGATCGCAGAGAACACTTATCTGCTGCTGTAAAACCAGAAAACCAGCAAAGGACTTAGGCCAAAATATGCCCGTTTGGGCACCCGAAACACACCTGAGCCCTCGGGACCTCAACCGAACCTACCAACCAACCTTAATACCTTATTCAAACTTGGTCGAGCCTAAAAAAAAAATCTCGTAACATCAAAATCATCAATTATGCATAGATTCAAGCCTAAGAACTTAGGAAATTTATTGAGTTCACATCCGATGTAGGTCATAAACAACATTACGGACCTGCTGCCACTTTCGGAAATCCATTCCGAGTCCGATATCAAAATCTCATCTATCGGCCGAAATCGCCGAATTTCTAACATTTGCCAATTCAAGCCTAAATCCACAACCGACCTCGAAAACACATTCCGAGTATGCTCCTAACCCCTAAATCACCCAACGGAGCCAACAGAGTCGACGTAATCCATTCCGAATCCGTTTTCACACAGCTCTAGCTATGGCCAGAATTCTAAAGCTGAAATCCACATTTATGGACTATGTGTCCAAAATCACCCCGAATTTCATCACTAAACACACTGCCATGTTCCAATAACATAAATAGACATGGGAGAAGAAGTAAATAGGGGATGAAGGTACAAATTCTTAAAATGACCGGTCGGGTCGTTACATCCTCCCCCTCTTAAGAAAATCATTCGTCCTCGAACGAGCATAGAAACATACCTGGAGCTGGGAAAAGATGAGGGTACTGACTCTGCATATCCTTCTCGGTCTCCCAAGTCGCCTCCTCGACTGGCTGACCTCTCCACTAAACCTTCACTGACGCGATATACTTTGGCCTGAGCTTTTTGACCTGCCTGTCCAATATAGCCACATGCTCCTCAACATATGATAGATCATTGCCCAACTAGACTGAGCTGAAATCCAAGACATGAGTCGGGTCACCGTGGTACTTCCGGAGCATGGAGGCGTGGAACACCGGATGAACCCATGCTACGCTGGGAGGCAAGGCTTGCTCATAAGCAACCTCCCCAACATGCCGCAACACCTCAAAAGGGCCAATGAATCTCGGACTCATCTTGCCTTTCTTCCCAAACCTCATGACGCCCTTCATAGGTGATACCCAAAGTAAAACCCGATCATCAGCAATAAATGCCAAGTCACGAACCTTTCGATCTGCATAGGTATTCTTCCTTGACTGAGCTGTGAAGTCCTTCCTGAATCAGCTTGTCCAGGGCATCCTGAACCAAGTCTGTACCCAACAATCGGGCCTCACCCGGCTCAAACCATCCCACGAGAGACCTGCACCGCCTACTATACAATGCCTCATACGGCTCCATCTGAATGTTGGAATGGTAGTTGTTATTGTAATCAAACTATGCAATAGGCAAGAACCGATCCCATAACCCTCCAAAATCCATCACACAGGCACGGAGTATATCCTCAAGGATCTAAATCGGGCGCTCAGATTGCCCATCTGTATGAGGGTGAAAAGTTGTGCTCAACTCTACCCTTGTGCCTAACTTCTGCTGAACGGCTCTCCAGAACCGTGAAGTGAACTGTGTACCTCTGTCTGAAATGATGGATACTGGAATACCGTAGAGGAGAACAATCTCTCTAATATAAATCTCAGCCAAACTCTCTGATGAATATGTAGTCAGTACTGGAAGGAAATGGGCTGATTTGGTCAGCCGATCCACAATCACCCAAATAGCATCATACTTCCTCAAAGTCCGAGGGAGTCCAACCATAAAATCCATGGTGATCCTCTCCCACTTCCACTCTAGAAGCTCAATCTCCTGAAGTAACCCTCCCGGTCTCTGTTGCTCACATTTGACTTGCTGACAGTTGAGACACTTGGCTACAAACTCTGCTATATCCTTCTTCATCCTTCGCCACCAATAGTGTTGTCTCAGATCCTGGTACATCTTCGCAGTACCAGGATGGATGGAATACTACGAACTATGGGCCTCCTCAAGAATCAACTCCCGAAGCCCATCTACATTGGGCACACAGATACGGCCCTGTGTCCTCATCACCCCATCCTCTCCTATAGTCACATCTCTGGCATCACCCCGCCGGACTCTATCCTGAAGAACCAAAAGGTGGGGATCATCATACTGGTGCTCTCTGATACGGTCATGAAGGGAAGATCGAACAACCACACAAGCTAATACTCAGCAAGGCTCATAAAGATCCAATCTCACGAACTGACTGGCTAAGGACTGATCATATAAGGCTAGAGGCCCCTCAGCTGCATGAAGGTATGCCAAACTCCCCAAACTCTCCTCCCGTCGACTCAAGGAGCCGACCACCACATTTGCCTTCCCCGGGTGGAATAATATAGTAATGCCATATTCCTTTAGCAACTCTAACCACCTACGTTGGCGCAAATTTAGATCCTTCTGCCTGAATATGTGCTGCAAACTCCGGTGGTCTTTAAATATCTCATACGGAAACCTATATAAATAATGACGCCATATCTTCAGGGCGTGAACAATCGCTGCCAACTCGAGATCATGAACAGGGTAGTTTTTCTCATGGACCTTCAACTGCCTGGACGCGTAGGCATTCACCCTATCGTCCTGCATGAACACTACTCCCAAGCCAATCCTCGAAACATCATAATAAATAGTATAGGATCCGGAACCTGTAGGCAAAACCAACATAGGAGCTGTAGTCAAGGCTGTCTTGAGGTTCTGAAAGCTCTCCTCACACTCCTCAGTCCATATAAAAGATCCACCCTTCTGGGTCAACCTGGTCATAGGTACTGAGATGGATGAAAATCCCTCCACAAAACGGCGATAATACCCAGCCAAACCGAGGAAACTGCAGATCTCAGTAGCTGAGGACGGTCTGGGCCAACTCTGAACCGCCTCCACCTTCTTCGGATCTACTTTGATCCCATCCGAGGACACAACGTGGCCTAAGAATGCCACAGAATGAAGCCAAAATTCACACATAGAAAACTTGGCATACAACTTCTTCTACCTCAATGTCTGAAGCACGGTCTTAAGTGCTACTCATGGTCTTCCTGGGATCTAGAATATACCGGAATGTCATCAATGAACACAATGATGAAAGTATCAAGATAAGGCCGAAATATGATGTGCATCAGGTGCATGAAGGTTGTTGGGGCATTGGTCAACCCAAATGACATAACAAGGAACTCATAGTGGCCATATCTGGTCCTGAAGGCAGTCTTCGGGATATCCGATTCCCGAATCTTCAACTGATGATAACCCGAACGTAGATCAATCTTGTAGAACACTCTATCACCCTATAACTGGTCAAATAGATCATCAATGCGTGGCAATGGGTACCTGTTCTTCACTGTAACCTTATTCAACTGCCGGTAGTCAACACACATACGCATCGAGCCATCCTCTTTCTTCACAAATAATACCGGAGCGCCCCAAGGTGATACACTGGGACTGATGAATCCCTTCTCAAGCAACTCCTTCAACTCATATAACTCAGGAGGAGCCATGCGATAAGGAGGAATTGAAATTGGTTGAGTTTCCGGCAACAAGTCAATGCCGAAATCAATGTCTCTATCGGGTGGCATACCCGGAAGATCAGCTAGAAATACATCACCATCGTTCCTGACAACTGGAACTGACTCAACTGTAGGGGTCTCAATACTAACATCTCTCACATAAGAAAAATATGCATCAGAACCCTTTCCAACCATCCGCTGAGCCTTAAGAAAAGAAATGACTCGGCGGGGAGTATACTCCAAGGAACCTCTCAACTCTAACCTCGGAAATCCTGGCATAGCCAGCATCACGGTCTTGGCATGACAGTCAAGAAAGGCATAATAGGGAGACAGCAAGTCCATACCCAATATAACATCGAAATCTACCATACTGAGTAGCAGCAAATCAACTCTGGTCTCAAAACCACTAAAAGTAATCAAGCATGACCAGCATACGCGGTCAACAATAAGAGAATCTCCCACCGGAGTAGAAACATAAACAGGGGAACTCAAAGAGTCTCGGGCTATCCCCAGATGTGAAACAAAATAGGAAGACACATATGAATATTTAGAGCCCGGGTCAAATAATACTGATGCATCCCTATGATAAAAGGGAACAATACCCCTAGTGACTAAATCTGAAGCAATGTCCTCGGACCGGACCGAAAAAGCATAGTACCTGGACTGGCCTCCCCCTCTAGGGTGACCTCGACCTCCCCTACCTCCACCTCGAGCTGCCTGAGGTGGTGGGGTAGCAGCTGGGGCTGGAGAAATAGCTGGAGGACCTGGTGGAATACGTGGAACCTGATAAATCTGAGGGTGTGCTCCCTGATAAGTCTGAGGTGGTGCGCCCCTCCTCGCTATAGGGCAATCCCTGATCATATGATGAGGGACACCACACTCAAAGCAACCCCTCAAAGGACGTGGCGGCCGCTGCTGACTCTTAACTGGCCTACTGGGCTGACCTGTGATAGCACCTCGAGAAGGAGGCACCTGAGATACTGGTGGTGCATAATAAGGCTCCTGAGGTCTAGGAGGAGCTGGAATATCGCTGGCTTCTGGAAGAGATGAGTGAACAGGGCGAATAACAAAACCCATACCATAACGTGCTGCTGGTGCACGGGCTCCTAAAAATTGGCCAGTCTCTCGAGACATCTTGGCCTCTCTCTCCTCCCTGTCCTGGGCTAACATAGTCTCAATCCTCCCGACAATACTCACGGCCTGCTGGTAAGTAATATCTGTCTCCAGCTCTCTGGCCATGCTAGTCCGAATACTGGGGTGGAGTCCCTCAATAAAGCGTCGAACCCTCTTTCTATTAGAGACAACCAACGGTGGTGCATGGCGAGCCAAATCGCTGAAAGGGACTGCACACTCTGACACAGTCATGGCACCCTGGCGTAGCTGCTCAAACTCCGCACGTCAAGCATACCTGAAGCTCTTAGGGACAAACTCATGTAAGAACATCTCAGAAAATTGAGCCTAAGTAAGTGAAGCTGCCTCGTCCGGACTACTAAGCTCAAAAGCACGCCACCACTGATAAGCTGCTCCCCTCNTCAAACTCCGCACGCCAAGCATCCCTGAAGCTTTGAGGGACAAACTCAAGTAAGAACATCTCGGAAAACTGAGTCCAAGTAATTGAAGCTTCCTCGTCCGGGCTGCTAAGCTCAAAAGCACACAACCACTGATAAGTTGCTCCCCTCAGCTGGAAGGCAGCGAAAGAAACCCCACTCGTCTCCACAATACCCATAATGCGGAGAATGCGATGACACCCCTCAAGAAAACCCAGGGCGTCAACCGAAGCTAGTCCGCTGAACTTAGGTGGGTGGTACTTCTTGTACCTCTCAAGTCGGAGTTGCTCTGCCTTAGAAATAACTATCCTAGTCTCATGCTGACATGGAGCTTCTGGGGGCATAGGAATGTGCTCTGGGACCTGCCCCATATTAACTCTCTGCTCACGAGTACGGGCCGTGGGAGTCTGTCTCCCTCCTCCAGCCTGGGATATAGCTGGAGCTATCGAGAGTAGACCCGCCTGAGACAGAGTACTGAAGGAACACAAAAACTTGCCCCTCAAATTGGCTCCCGATTGCTCCGAATCTGGCCAAAACAAGTTTAACATCATCAATATATAACCAAGGATTGCAACCCAATCGAAAACTATCTAATTACAAAAACATCTCGTAATTCGGCCAAACTCGAGCCCCGGGCCCACGTCTCAGAATTCGATAATTTTTACATCACTAGAAACCTCGTCCTCCAATGATTCTACTCATACCAATATCATCCTATTCGGATCACAATTGCCTACCCAAAACCTCAAAAGAACTTCCAATTCTCCACCCCCTTCTTCCCAACCTTTTCCTACTCAAGTCCTTAATTTTTCAAGCCTAAGCCGAACAAAATAGCATAGGAACGATAATAGTAACCAAAGAACTTACTTTTATTGAAGAGTCTCGAGTTTCCTTCTCCGAATCGCCTTCCAAGAACTCCTCCCGCATGCAAAATTGTGAAAATAATAAAACTTTCGCAGAGGGCCTTTATATACCTTTTCTGCCAGTCATTTCCGCAGCTGCGATCCCAGGTGGGCACCTGCGGAAACCAACTTAACGGACCAATTCCGCACCTGCGACTGAGCAAGGGGCGGACAAAATATCACACCTACGGAAAAATCCCCAGCCTAGCCTTTTTCGCACCTGCGACATCGCCCATCGCACCTGCGGCTGCCCAACCTCAGGTGCGGTCAACACCAGAACTTCACACCAGCAACTATTGCTGTAATTTTTCCAAGTCAAAAAACCCCACCAACCATCCGAAATCTATCCGGAGCCCCTCGGGGCCCCAACCAAACATACCAACACACCCCATATCATTATTCCAACTTAGTCGAGTCTTCGAAACACCAAAAACAACACGAAAACACAAAAATTTCATCAAATTTAAGCCTATGAACTTTGAAACTTCCAAATTTCGCCAACTACGCCGAAACCAACAGAAACCCCTCTGATTGACTTGAAATTTTGCAGACATATCCAAAATGACATAAAGAACCTCCTCCAACTTCCGGAATTCCATTCCAACCTCGATAGCCTATTTTCCACTACTGACCGGAAATCACCAAAAACTAACTTTCGCCAATTCAAGCCTAATTCTACACCGGACATCACAAAAATATTATGAACACACCCCTAAGTTCCACATCACCTAACGAAGCTATCCGAGCCATAAAATACACATTCCGAGGTTGTTTACCAATAAGTCAACTCTCAATTGACTTTCTCAACTATTAGGCTACTTTGATAGACTAAATGCCTCAAGTCTCACCATAATCACTCCGAACCCAAACCAACTGACCCAACACAAAAAAAACAGGCTAGCAATACATAACAAATGCATAAATGGGGGAAACAGGGTAAATCTCACTGAACGACCGGCCGGGTCGTTACACCACGCGACCGATGAGAGGTTAATGAGAGTTGTTTTGATGGAGTTTAGAGATTTATTTGGATGTTTTCAATGTAGCTTTTTTTGTGGGGGGGGGGGGGGATTTTAGATTTAAGAAAGTATGTCTTATAGGAAAATAATTTTTTTTTAATAAAATCTTATGTGTCAAGTGATTGTGGTTCACTGCCCAAAAGAAATTTGGTTGTGGTACTTTAAGGGTGAATTTATTTGACTTTAAAATAGTTTAGAGGGGTAAATATTTGACGGTATGATTATACCATACCCATACTGAAAAATACTTTCTTATTTGAAATTCTAATAAATCTTTTAACTTTATATTTTATACCATTTTTTCTCCTTTTGGTCCTCAATTATCGTTATTGCTTTATTCGTTGCTCAGTATGATTACATTATCATATAAATATTTTATTGGTTTGCCTTTAAATTTAATTTCTTCGCTTACTAACTCCTTTAATATAACATCGATAAAATAGATTTATTGCTCTTGATAAAGTTCATTATTAATTTAGTACTCTATTACTTGAAATTCATTCATCGCTCTGTATTTCTTTAATTTTTTACTTTATCTATTTTAGTTTTAGTTATGTTTTAGGGAAAATGCATAAGTACCCCCGACCTATAGCTATGTTTCCATTAACAGACTCTACTTTTGTGATTTGGACAACTATTTTGGTTGTAAAAAAGGTCGTTTCAATGAAGGTTTGTGGCTGGTTTCGAAGGTTTTCGGGTGGTGTTAACGAGAGCTTTTAGTGAGTTTTCTGAAAATAGAGCTGTTTTGATGGAGTTTAGAGCTTTATTTGGCTGTTTTCAATGTAGTTTTTTTGGTTGGGGGGGGGGATGATTTTGGTTTTAAGAAAGTGTAACGACCCGGTCGGTCGTTTTAAAAATTAGCACCCCGATCCCCTATTTATCATTTCTCCCGTGTCTATTTATGTTATTGGAACTTGTCGGTGCGTTGAGTGATGAAATCCTGGGTGAGTTTGAACACATAGTCCATAAATGTGGAATTTAGCTTTAGTAATATGGCCATAGCTAGAGCTGTGTGAAGACGGATCCGGAAAGGAATTTCGTCGACTCCGTTAGCTCCATTGGGTGATTTCGGGGTTAGGAGCGTGCTTGGAATATGTTTTCAAGGTCGGTTGTGGATTTAGGCTTGAATTGGTGAAGGTTAAAATTTCGGCGAATTCGGCTGATAGGTGAGATCTGAAAAAAACAGCAGGTCCGTAATGTCGCTTATGACGTTTGTGCAAAATTTGAGGTCATTCGGATGAGTTTTGACGTGTTTCGGCGTCGGATGTGAATTCTAGAAATTTCCTAAGTTCTTAGGCTTGAATCTATGCATAATTGATGATTTTAATGTTATGAGATGTGTTTTTAAGGCTCGACCAAGTTTGAACAAGGTACTAGGGTCAGTTGGTAGGTTTGGTTGAGGTCCCGGGGGCCACGGGGTTGTTTCGAATGCCCTGAACCATTCTGGTTCTAGTGTCTCGCACATGCAATGGTCTTTCTGCAGGTGCGAAAGGGGTGTCGCAGGAGCGACCCAAGGCCACATAATGAACTTCCGCACCTGTGATTGGCTTTCTACATGTGTGGCACCACAGGTGCGATCCCAGTGTCGTAGGTGCGATATGTATGGGCAGTTTATACAAAAATCCGAGGGTTTGAATTTCATAATTTCAAAATCGATTGTGAGCTGAACTTGGCGATTTTCAGTGGGATATCAAGAGGAGGATCGTAGGTAACGTTTTCGAACCTCAATCCCTTTATATATCATTAATCTGTATCATTTTTCCTCAATATAATCAAGGAAATTTGATTAAAAACCATTGAAATGGGATGAAATCTTCCCAAGTAGAAGTCTGGGGATTTAGGGAGATTTAGACGTCGGATTTGTTGATTCTTGTTCGAGTGGGTTCATGAGCGAATGGCTGCTCGGGAAATATAATTTTTCCCGATTCCGAGACGTGGGCCTCGGGGACTTTTTGGGTGAATTTCCTAATTTCGTGTATTAGCTTATAGATAATTAGCTATTTTGTTCCCTTGAACTGATATTTACACCATGCAATCGATTTGAATAGATTTGGGCCACCCGGAGTCAGATACTCGTAGCAAGAGCTAGGTATTGAGTTAATTAGCGCAGTGCATGTAAGTGGCTTGCCTAATTATTTGTTGGGGACTTTCCCTTAGGCATTCTCATACTGATTTTGATATGTGGACGCCGTGTAAGCGAGGTGACGAGTGCGTACATGGGTCATTGTTGCAAAAATCCTATTTTTACTCCCATGAAATCGCTCATTTTCATTCATATATTACTGTCTCTTATCTTAATTGAGTAGATAGCCTAAGAGTAAGCATGCCTACCTGTTCTGGCTTGATTTCCTCTTATTTGCTACTAGTCACATCATGCTTAGGTAGTTTTACTCCATCCTTACTTGTTGTTCTTTCTGTTTTGTTTAATTAAGCCATGATTGACATACTTCTGCTTTGCATATTTAAATTGGGACTACGGACCGAGATTCGGGAGCTTTCCCCCTACACTGCATTTCATATTTAAATTGGGACTACGGATCGAGATCCGGGAGCTTTCCCCCTGTACTTAACTGCATATTTAAATTGGGACTATGTACAAATATCCAGGAGATTTCCCCCTGTACTGCATAACATATTTAAATTGGGACTACAGACAGAGATCTGGGTGTTTTCCTCATGTACTGCATTGCGCATTTTTAAATTGCACATATTTAAATTGGGACTACAAACGGAGATATATGTTGTGCTGAGCCTAGGGCTCTCTTTTTGTTATTAAATCATTCCGTTTCATTAATTTCGTTGTTCATTGCTTATCCGTATTTCATTGTTTTAAATTATATATTGACTATTTTTTTTACAAACTTAGTAGGGCCTCAACTTGACCTCGTGACTACTTGACTGGGGTTAGGATTGGCACTTAAGGAGTACCGAATGTGGAGTACTCACGCCCTTTCATGCGTATGTTTTCCCCATGTGCAAATTTAGGTACCAGCACCCAGTATCTTGGCTAGGAGTTGTCTAGCAGCAACCAGGAGACCGCGAGGTAATTCTGCCGTGTCCAGGGAATCCAACGAGTCCCCTTCCACTCTAGTATAGGCATAGAAGACTGGTATATTTCTCCAATGTTTCATTGTATAGAGCTACATTTAGTACAAAGCTTGTGACTATGGTGACATTCCAGTTTTTTGGGAAGTAAAAATGTATATGCTGAGCAGCTACGTTATATCTACTTGAGATCTTTTCTGTCTTAATTTTTTAACGATTCTGTCATTTTCCGCAAATTTTAGGCTTACCTAGTC
This sequence comes from Nicotiana rustica, assembly GCA_005239535.1. Classification (NCBI taxonomy): domain Eukaryota; kingdom Viridiplantae; phylum Streptophyta; class Magnoliopsida; order Solanales; family Solanaceae; genus Nicotiana; species Nicotiana rustica. The sequence goes on from ML535894.1 coordinate 27,034, forward strand.
ATAGAGGCTAGGTGCCGTCACGATACCTTTCGGTGGGTAAATTGGGTCGTGACAAGTTGGTATCAGAGCGTCTAGGTTCATAGGAGTCACAAGTCACAAGCCGGTTTATTAGAATCTCGCGGATCAGTGCGGAGATGTTCGTATCTATCTTCGGGAGGCTGTGTAACTATCAAGAACAATAAAATCTTTGGAATTCCTTATTGTGATAGTTGTTGTTATTGAATTCTTAAACTATAGTATATTATTGCTTGCAGATGGTTCGTATCGGTACTGGACGTACTGATGACCAGGAAATCGAGCCCCCATTTAGAGCCACCAGAGGTAGGGGACGGGGCAAGGGACAAGCACACGGTGCAGCTCGAGCACCGGCTAGAGCACAAGCAGACAAGCCCCCAGCAACTACAGTTGGAGGGGCACAGGAGGTCCCTACTGTTACTCCAGACCTCTAGGAGACATTGGCCCAGTTCTTGAGTGCCTTCAGTACTCTGTCTCCGGCGGGTCTACTCCCGATAGCTCTAGATACATCCCAGGCCGGAGGAGGGACACAGACTCTCGCGGCCCGTACTCCTGAGTAGAGAGTTCATATTGGGCAGGTCCCAGAGTATATTGATATGCCCCCACAAGCTCCAGCTCAGCATGAGACTAGGATAGCTATTCCTGGGGCAGAGCAGCTCCGACTTGAGAGGTACAAGAAGTACCACCCACCTGAGTTCAGCGGACTAGCTTTGGATGACGCCCTGAGTTTTCTTGAGGGGTGTCATCGCATTCTCCGCACTATTGGTACTGTGGAGATGAGTGGGGTCTCTTTCACTGATTTTTAGCTGAGGGGAGCAGCTTATCAGTGATGGCGTTCTTTTGAGCTTAGTAGCCCCGACGAGGCAGCTTCACTTACTTGTGCTCAGTTTTACGAGATGTTCTTAATGAGGATGCAGGGCCGTATCTATGTGCCTAATGTGGATGGACTTCGACAGTTGATTCTTGAGGAGGCCCATAGTTCGCGGTATTCCATCCATCCGGGTACCGTGAAGATGTACCAGGATCTAAGACAACACTATTGGTGGCGAAGGATGAAGAAGGATATAGTAGAGTTTGTAGCCAAGTGTCTCAACTGTCAGCAGGTCAAATGTGAGTATCCGAGACCGGGAGGGTTAATTCAGCGGATTGATATTCCAGAGTGGAAGTGGGAGCGGATCACCATGGACTTTGTGGTTGGACTTCCTCAGACTTTTAGGAAGCATGATGCTATTTGGGTGATTGTTGATCGGCTGACCAAATCAGCCCATTTCATTCTGGTACTGACTATATATTCATCGAAGAGGTTGGTTAAGATTTATATCAGAGAGATTGTTCGCCTCCACGGTATTCCAGTATCTATCATTTTAGATAGAGGTACATAGATCACTTCGTGGTTCTGGAGAGCCGTTCAACAGGAGTTAGGCACCAAGGTAGAGTTGAGTACAACTTTTCACCCTCAGACGGACGGGCAGTCCGAGCGCATGATTCAAATTCTTGAGGATATGCTCTGTGCCTTTGTGATGGATTTTGGAGGGTCATGGGATTGTTACTTTCCTCTTGCAAAGTTTTCTTAACAGCTACCAGTCCAGCATTCAGATGGCGCCGTATGAGGCTTTGTATGGTAGGCGGTGCAGGTCTCCCTTAAGATGGTTTGAGTCGGGCGATGCCCGATTGCTGGGTAAAGACTTAGTTCAGGATGTCCTGGACAAGGTGAAGGTGATTCAGGAAAGACTTCGCACAACTCAGTCTAGGCAGAAGAGCTATGCGGACAGGAAGGTTCATGACTTGGCATTTATGGCTGGTGATCAGTTTTTGCTTCGGGTATCGCCTATGAAGGGCGTCATGAGGTTCGAGAATAAAAGAAAGTTGAGTCCGAGTTTTATGGCCCTTTTTAGGTGTTGCGACGTGTTGAGGAAGTTGCTTATGAGCTAGCCCTGCCTCCCAGCCTAGGCGGGGTTCATCCGATGTTCCCCGTCTCCATGATTCGGAAGTATCACGGTGACCCGACTCATGTCTTGGATTTCAGCTCAGTCCAGTTGTACAAGGACCTATCATATTTTGAAGAGCTTGTGGCTATATTGGACAGGCAGGTCAGAAAGCTCAGGTCAAAGGATATTGCGTCAGTAAAGGTTCAGTTGAAAGGGGTCAGCCAGTAGAGGAGGCGACTTGGGAGACCGAGCAGGATATGCGAAGTCAGTACCCTCATCTATTCCCAGCTCCAAGTATGTTTTATGCTCGTTCGAGGACGAACAATTTTCTTAAGAGGGGGAGGATGTAACGACCTGGTCGGTCATTTTAGAATTATCACCCCGATCCCCTATTTACTGTTTCTCCCATGTCTATTTATGTTATTAGAACTTGTCGATGCGTTGAGTGATTAAATCCGCTATTTTTTTACACATAGTCCATAAATGTGGAATTTAGCTTTAGAAATCTCGCTGTAGCTGGAGCTGTGTAAAGACGGATCCGGAATGGAATTTCGTTGACTCTGTTAGCTCTATTGGGTTATTTCGGGGCTAGGAGCGTGCTCGGAATGTGTTTTCGAGGTCGGTTGTGGATTTAGGCTTGAATTGGCGAAAGTTAGAATTTCGGCGATTTCAGCTGATAGGTGAGAATTTGATATCGGACACGGAATGTATTTCCGAAACGATAGAAGGTCCGTAATGTTGTTTATGACCTGTGTGCAAAATTTGAGGTCATTCAGATGAGTTTAGACATGTTTCGGCGTCGGATGTGAATTCTAGAAAATTCCTAAATTCTTAGGATTGAATCTATGCATAATTGATGATTTTGATGTTATGAGATGTGTTTTTAAGGCTCGACCAAGTTTGAAAAAGGTATTAGAGTTAGTTGGTAGGTTTGGTTTAGGTTCCGGGGGACCGGGGTTGTTTTGGATGCCCGACGAGTGAGTTTTGTGAAATTGATAACAACTGAACCATTCTGGTTCTGGTGTCTCGCACCTGCGATGGTATTTCCACAGGTGCGGACACGCATGTGCTAAAGGGTAGCCGCAGGTGGGACCCTAGGCCATTAAAGGAATTTCCGCACCTGTGATGGTATTCCCGCAGGTGCGAAAAGGGTACCACAGGTGCGACCCAAGGCCACTTAATGAACTTTTGCACCTGCGATTGGGTTTCCGAAGGTGCGATCCAACTGTCACAGGTGCGATATGTCTGGGCAGTTTATACTAAAAAAATTCGACGGTTTGAATTTCATAAATCAAAATCGATTGTGAGCTCAGAAGTTGGCGATTTTTAGTGGGATTTGAAGAGGATGATCGTAGGTAACTATTTCGAACCTTAATCCCTTTATATGTCATTAATCTCTATCATTTTTCCTCAATCTAATCAAGGAAACTGGATGAAAAACCATCATCAATCTGATGAAATCTTTCCAAGTAGAAATTTGAGGATTTAGGGAGATTTAGACGTCAGATTTTATTGATTCTTGTTCGAGTGGGTTCATGAGTGAATGGGTCTTCAGGAAATATAAATTTTACCAAATTCCGGGACGTGGGCCCGGGGGAACTTTTGGGGAAATTTCCTAATTTCGCGTATTAGCCTATAGATAATTAGCTTTTTTTTCCCTTGAAGTGATATTTACACCATGCAATCGATTTGAATAGATTTGGGCCACACGGAGTCAGATACTCGTGGCAAGAGCATGGTATAGAGTTGATTAGGGAAGTCCAGGTAAGTGTCTTGCCTAATTCTGTGTTGGGGACTTTCCCTTAGGCATTTTCATACTGATTTTGATATGTGGACGTCGTGTACATGAGGTGACGAGTGCGTACACGGGTCATTGTTGCTAAAATCCTATTTTTACTCTCATGAAATAGCTCATTTTCATTCATATATTACTGTCTCCTATCTGAATTGAGTAGATAGCCTAAGAGTAAGCATGCCTACCTGTTCTGACTTGATTTCCTGTTATTTGCGACTAGTCATATCATGCTTAGGTAGTTTTACTCTATCCTTACATGTTATTCTTCATGGACTGTTTAATTAAGCCATGATTGACATACTTCTGCTTTGCATATTTAAATTGGGACTACGGACCGAGATCCGGGAGCTTTCCCCTTGCACTGCATTTCATATTTAATTTGGGACTACGGACCGAGATCCGGGAGCTTTCCCCTGTACTGAAATGCATATTTAAATTGGGACTACGGACAGAGATCCGGGAGCTTTCCCCCTTATACCGCATAACATATTTAAATTGGGACTACGGACTGAGATCCGGGAGCTTTCCCAGTGTACTGAATTGCACATTTACTGTTGAGATATATGATGTGCTGAGCCGAGGGCTCTCTTTCTATTATTAAATCTTTCCGTCTTCGTTAATCCTTTTGATCATTGCTTATCTGTATTTCACTTTTTTAAATTATATATTGACTTGTTTTTTTTACAAACTCAGTAGGGCCTCAACCTTACCTCGTCACTACTTGACTGAGGTTAGGCTTGGAACTTACGGAGTACCGAATGTGGAATACTCACACCCTTTCTTGCGCATGTTTTCCCCATGTGCAGATCCAGGTACCAGCACCCAGTTTCGTGGCTAGGGGTTGTCTAGCAGCAGCCAGGAGACTGCGAGGTAATTCTGCCGCGTCCGCAGAATCCCACGAGTCTTATTCTACTCTAGTATATGCATAGAAGACTCGTATATTTCTCCAATTTTCATTATATTGAGCTACATTGAGTACAGATGTGACTATGGTGACATTCCGGATTTCTGGGAAGTAAAAATGTATATGCTGAGCAGCTACGTTATATATACTTGAGATCTTTTTCTTACTTAATTTTTTATGATTCTGTCATTTTTCGCAAATTTTAGGTTTACCTAGTCATAGAGACTTCGTGCCGTCACGATACCTTTCGGAGAGTAAATTGGGTCGTGACAGAAAGTAGCTCTTGGAGGAAAAGAATTTTTTAATAAAATCTTATGTGTCAAGCGATTGTGGTTCACTTCCCAAAAGAAATTTTGTTGTGGTACTTTAAGGGTGAATTTATTTGACTTTAAAATAGTTCAGAGGGTTAAATATTTGACGGTTTGATTATACCATACTCATACTCAAAAATACTTTCTGATTTGAAATTCTAATAAATATTATAATTTTATATTTTATACCATTTTTTCTCCGTTTGGTCCTCAATTATCGTTGTTGCTTTATTCGTTGCTCAGTATGATTACATTATCATATAAATTTTTTATTGGTTTGACTTTAAATTTAATTTCCTCGCTTACTAACTCCTTTAATATAACATAGATAAAATAGATTTCTTGCTCTTGATAAAGTTGATTATTAAGTTAGTACTCTATTACTTGAAATTCATTCATCGCTCTATGTTTCTTTTATTTTTGACTTTATCTATTTTTGTTTTAGTTATGTTTTAGGGAAAATGCATAAGTACCCCTGACCTATAGCTAGATTTCCATTTACACACTCTACTTTTGTGGGGGTTTTATTTGTCACGACCTAAAATTCCTAAGGTCGTGATGGTGTCGGACATCGAGGTCAGGCAAGCCAAAACAGTAATTAATTGAAATAACTTTCCGTTTTAAAACATTTATGAAAACACTTCCTTTCACTTCATTACATAATAACCAAATAAAAGTCTGTTAATTTAAACAATGTTTTAAAGATTACACTTAAGAAATTATATCCCAATACATATCCCAGAACCGGTGTCACAAGTACATGAGCAATTTCTACGAATTCAACAATCATTACAAGCCTGTCCGGAATACAACTGAACAAGGAAATTTAAATGAAATAGATACTGTACGAAGGAGACTCTGTCAGCTGCGGATCGCCTCTGGATGATGCAGCTCGCCTAAGTCTCTGTATCCTCCACATTGCTATGAAAGTACATGTGCAATTAAATGCACAGCAAGTGTAGCATGAGTACAAAAATAACGTGTACTCAGTAAGTCGCCCGCCTAACCTCAGAGAGGTAGTGACGAGAGGTCAAATTAGACACTTACTAAAGGTCAATTTAGAATATTAGGGTATGACATTAAGCATGATTTATCATAGGCAATTTTTAAAAACTTTTAATATCTTTCAACTCCGTTCACGTTTAACACTTTATATCTCCGTCATATTAACAATTTGTCAACAAGGTGATTTAATCAAATAATAATTCGACGGGAAGGAAGAACTTCTTCCACGGCTATTTTTAACAGCTTTAAATCTCTGTCATTTCAATTAACAAATTAATATTTCAGGCCAGTAATCAGGAAAAATCATAGCAACTACGCAGCAAATATCATGCGCAACCAATGCCGAAGGTCGAACGGTGCGGACCAACAATAATAAAATGTGCACTGCCGAGGGTCGAACGGCTCGAACCATAGATGCATATATTTTCCCCGCTCGCGAATCGATCATGCGATGCGGTCAACATAAAAATAATAAGGCTAGCCGGCTCGCGAATCATTCATGCGACTCAGGTGCTCATATGTACACATGTTCACATAATACATCCTCATTTTTATCAAGAAGCAAGTTTTCTCAGGAAAGTCGTAAAAATCCTTTTTTTTAAAAGGAAACATGAAATATAAGTTTTGAAATCTTTGTTTTTGAAACTAATTTGTCAAGTTTAATGATATTCCACGATACAACCTAGTCCAGGTACACAAATATCCATAAAGAGATAAATTCTCTTTATTGAAGATTAACAAGATGAAACTCTAGTTTTCTTTTAGATATTCAATTACGTCTTCGATTATATTAGAATCTTAAACTATTTTAAAGTAGAATTATATGCACTCTTAAAGCTTATGTGGCAGAGTGTGTGTATTTTACTCTCCTTGGGAGCGTGAGAAGCAAGAAAAAATAATTCGTAGATTTTTCTTTTTGCTTTTTTTTTTTTACCATTTTAGCGATATATATTTTTTCTTAAATTTTTTCCTTTTTCTTTTACTTCTTTTTTTTTTGCTTCCTCTAAATCAGGCGGATATTCAATTGCGATGACTTTGTCTAACATTCTTCTTCCATTTAATATGTTTATCTTCTTCCTCTTTTTATCCTTTTCACACACAAATTCTTTCTAGTATGTGAAATGGAGCTTCAAATGGAATAGAACCAATCGACCATAACCACGACGACGACCTTGAACCAAGATCTAGACGAAAACAATATCGGCTTGACCTGATTTGGACAACTCTTTCGGGTGTAAAAAAGGATCGTTTCCATTAAGGTTTGTGGCTCGTTTCGAAGGTTTTCGGGTGGGTTTAATGAGAGCTTTTAGTGACTGTTGGACTGGTTTTCATGGCTGATTTTGCTGAGTTTTCAGAAATAGAGTTGTTTTGATGAGGTTTAGAGCTTTATTTGAGTGTTTTCAATGGATTTTTTTTTTGTGGGG
>ML535894.1:35958-71924 GCA_005239535.1 Nicotiana rustica
GAGGGGGTGATTTTGGGTTGAAGAAAGTAGTTGTTGGAGGAAAATATAATTTTTTTAAAATAAAATCTTATGTGTCAAGCGAGTGTGGTTCACTGCCAAAAAGAAATTTGGTTGTGGTACTTTAAGGGTGAATTTAGTTGACTTTAAAATTCAGAGGGGTAAATATTTGACGGTTTAATTATACCACACCCATACTCAAAAATACTTTCTAGTTTGAAATTCTAATAAATCTTATAACTTTATATTTTATACCATTTTTTCTCCTTTTGGTCCTCAATTATTGTTATTGCTTTATTCGTTGCTCAGTATGATTACATTATCATATAAAAATTTTATTGGTTTGCCTTTAAATTTAATTTCCTCGCTTACTAACTTCTTTAATATAACATAGATAAACTGGGTTTCTTGTTCTTGATAAAGTTGATTATTAATCTAGTACTCTATTACTTGAAATTCATTCATCGCTCTATATTTATTTTATTTTTGACTTTATCTATTAAAGTTTTAGTTATGTTTTAGGGAAAATGGATAAGTACCACCGACCTATAGCCAAGTTTCCATTAACACACTCTAGCTTTGCAGGGTTTTTATTACCCCCTTAAACTATTATAACGTATAATTATTTGCACTCTTAAAGTTTACGTGGCAGAGTGTTAATATTTCACTCTCCTTGGGAGCGTGAGAAGCAAGAAAAACCGATTTGCAGATTTTTTTTATTTTTTTTCATTTTAGCAATATATATTTTTTCTTAAATTTTTTCCTTTTTCTTTTACTTCTTGTTTTTTTTTCTTCTTCTCTAAATCAAGGGGATATTCAATTGCGATGACTATGTCTAACATTCTTCTTCCTTATTTGTTTTTCTTCTTCCTATTTCTATCATTTTCACACACAAATTATTTTTTTTTGTGTGAAACGGAACTTTAAATGGAATAGAACCAATCGAACATAACCTCGACGACGACCTTGAACCAAGATCTAGACAAAAATCATACCGACTCAAACCTGATTTGGACAACTCTTTTAGGTGTAAAAAGGGTCGTTTCAATGAAGGTTTGTAGTTGGTTTCGAAGGTTATCAGGTGGTGTTAATGAGATCTTTTAGTGACTGTTTGACTGGTTTTCATGGCTAATTTTGCTGAGTTTTCAGAAAATAGAGTTGTTTCGATGGAATTTAAAGATTTATTTGGCTGTTTTCAATGGAGTTTTTTTTGGGGGGAGGGGGGTGATTTTGGGTTGAAGAAAGTAGCTGTAGGAGGAAAAGAATTTATTTTAATAAAATCTTATGTGTCAAGCGCGTGTGGTTCACTGACCAAAAGAAATTTTGTTGTGGTATTTCAAGGGTGAATTTATTTGACTTTAAAATAGTTCAGAGGGGTAAATATTTGATGGTATGATTATACCATACCCATACTCAAAAATACTTTCTGATTTGAAATTATAATAAATGTTATAACTTTATATTTTATACCATTTTTTCTCCTTTTGGTCCTCAATTATCGTTATTGCTTTATTCGTTGCTCATTATGATTACATTATCATATACATTTTTATTTGTTTGCCTTTAAATTTAACTTCCTCACTTACTAAATCCTTTAATATAACATAGATAAATACATTTCTTACCCTTGATAAAGTTGATTATTAATTTAGTACTCTATTACTTGAAATTCATTCATCGCTCTATATTTCTTTTATTTTTTACTTTATCTATTTTAGTTTTGGTTATGTTTTAGGGAAAATGCATAAGCACCACCGACCTATAGCTAGATTTCCATTAACATACTCTACCTTTGCGGGGGTTTTATTATCCCCTTAAACTATTTTAAAGTAGAATCATTTGCGCTCTTAAAGCTTATGTGGCAGAGTGTGTGTATTTTACTCTCCTTGGGACCGTGACAACCAAGAAAAAATGATTTGCAGAGTTTTCTTTTTGCTTTTTTTTTTTACCATCTTAGCAATATATATTTTCTCTTAAATTTTTTCCTTTTTCTTTCACTTCTTGTTTTCTTTTTGCTTCTTCTCTAAATCAGGCGGATATTCAATTGCGATCACTTTGTCTAATATTCTTCTTACATTTAATATGTTTTTCTTCTTCCGCTTTCTATCCTTTTCCCACAAAAATTATTTTTTCTTTGTGAAACGGAGCTTCAAATGGAATAGAACCAATCGACCATAACCACGACGACGACCTTGAACCAAGATCTAGACGAAAATTATACCAGCTCGACCCGATTTGGACAACTCTTTCGGGTGTAAAAAGGATCGTTTCAATGAAGGTTTGTGGCTGGTTTCGAAGGTTTTCAGGTGGGTTTAATGAGAGCTTTTAGTGACTGTTGGACTGGTTTTCATGGCTGATTTTGCTGAGTTTTCTGGAAATAGAGTTGTTNTCGCTGCCCAAAAGAACTTTGGTTTTGGTACATTAAGGGTGAATTTATTTGACTTAGTTCAGAGGGGTAAATATTTGACGGTATGATTATACCATACCCATACTCAAAAATACATTCTGATTTGAAATTCTAAGAAATCTTATAATTTTATATTTTATACCATTTTTCTCCTTTTGGTCCTCAATTATCGTTATTGCTTTATTCGTTGCGCAGTATGATTACGTTATCATATAAAATTTTTATTGGTTTGCCTTTAAATTTATTTTCCTCGCTTACTCAATCCTTTAATATAACATAGATAAAATAGATTTCTTGCTCCTGATAAAGTTGATTATTAATTTAGTACTCTATTACTTGAAATTCATTCATCGCTCTATATATCTTTTATTTTTCACTTTATCTATTTTACTTTTAGTTATGTTTTAGAGAAAATGCATAACTACCCTCGACCTATAGCCAGGGTTCCATTAACACACTCTACCTTTGCAGGGGTTTTATTACCCCCTTAAACTATTCTAAAGTATAATTATTTGCACTCTTAAAGCTTACGTGGAAGATTGTGTGTATTTCACTCTCCTTGGGAGCGTGAGAAGCAAGAAAAAATGATTTGCAGTTTTTTCTTTTGCTTATTTTTTTTACATTTTAGCGATATATATTTTTTCTTATTTTTTTCCTTTTTCTTTTATTTTTTGTTTTTTTTTTGCTTCTTCTCTAAATCAGGCGGATATTCAATTGCGATGACTTTGTCCAACATTCTTCATCCATTTATATGTTTTTCTTCTTCCTCTTTCTATACGTTTCACACACAAACTATTTTTTGTGTGTGAAACAGAGCTTCAAATGGAATAGAATCCATCGACCATAACCTCGACGACGACCTTGAACCAAGATCTAGACAAAAATTATACCGACTCGACCCGATTTGGACAACTCTTTCGGGGTAAAATGGGTCGTTTCAATGAAGGTTTGTGGCTAGTTTTGAAGGTTTTCATGTGGTGTTAATTTGAGCTTTTAGAGACCGTTGGACTGATTTTCGTGGCTGATTTTGCTGAGTTTTTTTGAAAATAGAGTTGTTTTGATGGAGTTTAGAGCTTTGTTTGGCTGTTTTCAATGGAGTTTTTTTTTGGGGGGGGGGTGATTTTGGGTTGAAGAAAGTAGTTGTTGGAGGAAAATAATTTTTTTAATAAAATGTTTTTTGTCAAGCGAGTGTGGTTCACTACCCAAAAGAAATTTGGTTGTGGTACTTTAAGGATGAACTTATTTGACTTTAAAATAGTCCAGAGGGGTAAATATTTGACGGTATGATTATACCATACCCATACTCAAAATTCTTTCTGATTTGAAATTCTAATAAATCTTATAAGTTTATATTTTTATACCATTTTTTCTCCTTTTAGTCCTCAATTATCATTATTACTTTATTCGTTGCTCTGTATGATTACATAATCACATAAATTGTTTATTGGTTTGCCTTTAAAAATTTAACTTCCTCACTTACTAACTCCTTTAATATAACATAGATAAAATAGATTTCTTGCTCTTGATAAAGTTGATTATTAATTTAGTACTCTATTACTTCAAATTCATTCATCGCTCTATATTTCTTCAATTTTTGACTTTATCTATTTTAGTTTTAGTTATGTTTTAGGGAAAATGCATAAGTACCACCGACCTATAGCTAGATTTCCATTAACACACTCTACCTTTGCGGGGGTTTTATTACCCCCTTAAACTCTTTTAAAGTAGAATTATTTGCACTCTTAAAGCTTACGTGGCAGAGTGTGTGTATTTCACTCTCCTTGGGATTATGATAAGTAAGAAAAACAATTTGCAGATTTTATTTTTATTTTTATTTTCTTACCATTTTAGCGACATATTTCTGCATTGCATATTTAAATTGGGACTACGGACCGAGATCCGGGAGCTTTCCCATGTAATGCATTGCATATTTAAATTGGGACTACGAACCGAGATCCGAAAGCTTTCCCCTTGTACTGCATTGCATATTTAAATTGTGACTACGGACCGAGAGCTTTCCCCCTGTACTGCATATCATATTTATATTGGGATTACAGACTGAGATCCGGGAGCTTTTCCCTTGTAGTGCATTGTATATTTACGGTTGAGATATATGATGTGCTGAGCGGAGGACTCTCTTTCTGTTCTTAGTTCTTCCAGTTTCCATTAATCCTGTTTATCATTTTCTTATCTATATTTCACTGTCTAAATTTATACATTGACTTACTTTAAAACTCAATAGAGCCTCGACCTGACCTCGTCACTACTTGACTGGGGCTAGGCTGGGCACTTACTGAGTACCAAATGTGGAGTACTCACACCCTTTCCTGCGCATGTTTTCCCCATGTGTAGATCCAGGTACCAGTGCACCGCATAGTGGCTAGGCGTATCTTAGCAGCTGCATAGGAGACCGCTAGGTAATTCTGCCGCGTCTGCAGGATCTCACGAGTCCCCTTCCTACTCTAGCATAGATATAGGGGATATATAGATACATTTTTCCTTATTCCTCTGTATAGAGCTACGGTTGTTCAGAGTTTGTGAGTTTGTGATGTTCTGGGTTTTGGGAAAGTAAAAGCTATAAATGCCGAGCGGCTAAATTTTATAGTATTGCTTCTTCTTTACTGTTTCTATTATGGTTTTGTCTTATTTTCCGCAAATTTTAGGCTTTCCTAGTCGTAGAGACTAGGTGCCATCACCAGACTGTTCGGAGGGTAATTTGGGTCGTGACAAGTTGGTATCAGAGCGTCTAGGTCCATAGGAATCACAAGTTACAAGCCGATTTATTAGAGTCACACGGAATGGTACGGAGATGTCTGTATCTATCTTTGAGAGGCTATGTAACTGTTAAGAACACTCATATTGTTTGGAATTCCCTATCATGCTAGTACTATCATCAAATTCTTAAACTCTATTCTATTCTTCCTTGTAGATGGTTCGTACCCGTACCGAACGTACTGATGACCAGGCACCCGAGCCCCTAGTTAGAGCTACCAGAGGCAGGGGCCGGGGCAGAGGACGAGCACGCGGTGCAGCCCGAGTACCGACTAGAGCAGAGGCAGAGGATCCCCCAACAACCATAGTTGGAGGGGCACATGAGGTCCCTATTATTACTCCATCCCTCCAGGAGACATTTGCTCAGTTCTTGAGTGACTTCAGTACTCTGTCTCAGGCGGGACTACTCCCGATAGCTCCAGCTACAACCCAGGTTGGGGGAGGGACACAGACTCTCGCACCCCGCACTCTTAAGTAGCGGTTTCATATTTGGCAGGTTCCAAAGTATATTCCTATGCCCCCAGCAGTTCCAGCTCAGCATGAGACTAGGATAGTTCTTCCTGAGGCATAGCATATCCGAATTGAGAGGTACAAGAAGTACCACCCACCTGAGTTCAGCGGACTAGCTTCGGATGACGCCCTGGGTTCTTGAGGGATGTCATCGCATTCTCCGCACTATGGTTATTGTGGAGACGAGTGGGGTTTCTTTCACTGCCTTCCAGCTGAGGGGAGCATCTTATCAATGGTGGGGTGTTTTGACCTTAGTAGTCCGGACGAGGCAGCTTCACTTACTTGGGCTCAGTTCTCCGAGATGTTCTTACTTCAGTTTGTCCCTCAGAGCCTCAGGCTTGCTTGGCGTGCGGAGTTAGAGAAGCTATGCCAAGGTACCATGACTGTGTCAGAGTATGCAGTCCGTTACAACGATTTGGCTCGCCATGCACCAGCTTTGGTTGTCACTGTCGGAGAGAGGGTTTGACGCTTTATTGAGGGACTCCACCATAGTATTCAGATCAGCATGGCCAGAGAGCTGGAGACCGATCTTAGTTACCAGTAGGACGTGATTATTACCAAGAGGATTGAGACTATGTTAGCTCGGAACGGGGAGGACAGAGAGGCCAAGAGGTCTGGAGACTCTGGTCATTTTTCAGGAGCCCGTGCACCAGCAGCACGCTATGGTAGGGGTTTTGTAAGTCGCCCCGTTCACTCAGCTCTTCCAGCAGCCAGTGGTATTCCAGCTCCTCCTAGACCTCAGGAGCCTTATTATGCACCCCAAGTATCTCATGTGCCTCCTTCTTGAGGTGCCGTCACTGGCCAGTCTAGCAGGCCATGTCAGAGTCAGCAGCAGCCACCACGTCCTTCGAGGGGTTGTTTTAAGTGTGGTGACCCTCATTATATGATCAGATATTGCCTCAGAGCGAGGAGGGGTGCACCACCTCAGACTTATCAGGTTCCACATCTTGCACCAGGTCCCCCAGCCATTCTTCCAGCCCCAACTACTACCCCACCATCTCAGGCAGCTCGAGCTGGAGGTCGGGGAGGTCGAGGTCGCCCTAGAGGGGGAGGCTAGGCCAGGTACTATGATCTTCCAGCCCGATCCGAGGCCATTGCTTCGGATTCAGTCATTACAGGTATTGTTCCCATTTTTCATAGGGATGCATCGGTATTATTTGACCCAGTCTCTACATATTCGTATGTGTCTTCTTATTTTGCTTCACATTTGGGGATATCTCGGGATTCTTTGAGTTCCCCCATATATGTTTCTATTCCTGTGGGAGATTCTCTAGTTGTAGACCACGTATATTGGTCGTGCTTGATTGTTATTAGTGGTTTTTAGACCATGGCTGACTTACATGGTGGATTTCGATGTTATATTGGGTATGGACTGGCTGTCTTCCTACCATGCTATTCTTGATTGTCTCACCAAGACCATGATGCTGGCTATGCCAGGATTACCGAGGTTAAAGTGGAGAGGTTCTTTAGAGTATACTCCCTGCCGAGTCATTTCTTTTCTTAAGGCTCAGCGGATACTTGAAAAGGGTGTGATGTGTATTTGTCTTGTGTGAGAGACGTTAGTGCTGGGACCCCTATAGTTGATTCAGTTCCAGTTGTTAGGGACTCTCCTGATGTATTTGCAGCTGATATTCCGGGTATGCCGCCCGAAAGAGACATTGATTTTGGCATTAACTTGTTGCCGCGTACTCAGCTCATTTCCATTCCTCCATATCGCATGGCTCCTCCTGAGTTGAAGGAGTTGAAGGAGCAATTGCAAGATTTACTTGATAATGGATTCATCAGGCCCAGTGTATCACCTTGGGGTGCTCCAGTGTTATTTGTGAAGAAAAAAGATGGCTCGATGCGTATGTGCATTCACTACCGGCAGCTGAACAAGGTGACAATGAAGAACAGGTACCCATTGCCTCGCATTGATGATCTGTTTGACCAGTTACAGGGTGCTAGGGTGTTCTCCAAAGTTGATCTCCGTTAAGGTTATCATCAGTAGAACATTCGTGAGACGGATATCCCAAAGACTTCCTTCAGGACCAGATATGGCCACTATGAGTTCCTTTTTATGTCATTTGGGCTGATCAATGCCCCAGCAGCCTTCATGCACCTGATGCACAATGTATTTCGGCCTTATCTTGATACTTTCATCATTTTTTTCATTGATGACATTCTGGTATAGTCTCGATCCCAGGAGGACCATGAGCAGTAATTGAGGACCATGCTTCAGACATCGAGGGAGAATAAGTTGTATGCCAAGTTTTATTAGTGTGAATATTTGCTTGATTCTGTGGCATTCCTAGGCCATGTGGTGTCTTCGGATGGGATCAAGGTAGATCCGAAGAAGGTGGAGGCGGTGTAGTGTTGGCCCAAACACACCTCAGCTACTGAGATTTGCAGTTTCCTCGGTTTGGCTGGGTATTATTGCTGTTTTGTGGAGGGATTTTCATCCATTTCAGCGCCCATGACAAGATTGACCTAGAAAGGTGCACCTTTTATATGGACTAAGGAGTGTGAGGAGAGCTTTCGGAAGCTCAAGAGAGCCCTGACTACAGCTCCAGTGTTAGTATTACCCACAGGTTCAGGGTCCTATACAGTCTATTGTGATGTCTCGATGATTGCACTGGGAGTGGTGTTGATGCAGGATGGTAGGGTGATTGCCTGCGCGTCTAGACAGTTGAAGGTGCCCGAGAAAAACTACCATGTTCACGATCTCGAGTTGGCAGCGATTGGTCACGCTCTGAAGATATGGCGTCATTATTTATATGGTGTTCCCTGTGATATATTCACGGATCACCGGAGTTTGCAGCACATATTCAGGCAGAAGGGTCTCAATTTGCGCCAGCGTGATACGCTCAAATTACACTTTAAAATAGTGTAAAGCGGTCGAAGCCAAATATAATAATCCAACAAGGTTGGGGTCGAATCCCACAGGGAATAGGTGTGAAAATAATACTTTGATAGTGTGATTCTTAACTCAAATCATAATTCCATTCCATTAGTGAACGGGAATATTGAGGATTTGTTGCGTAATAATCTAGTAAATGTAGTGGCAATAGAGACTTAATTGAAGTTGTAATTAGTATGGTTGAGTAGACAAAGGTTGTGTCCCCTTTTATGAAGTGTAATGCAAATGGGTATTAATATGATATATTTCTAATGGGAAGTTCTTGATATGCAATCGATTTCTAAATGTCTACCCAATATTTTCCAATAATAGGGTATAACTTCCTCTTTATAATTTTTCCAAATATAAAAGAGTTGCACTAAGACCCAAATTACTTTTTGCCAAATAAAATAAACTTATTCCTAAATGATTCTATTAAAAAAGGTTTAAAGCTTTGAGTCTTTGATATTTACTCTTACCAAGTCTAACCCACTTTTCCAAGCTAAAAAAGAATTTATGGCATAAGTTAATGTTTTCAACCACTAAAAATAATTATGAAATGAAGAGTAAATAAATATCAACAACCCATTATGCATATATGCAATGGCAAATACCCAAATACATAACACCCATTTAGGGTCCGCAACCTTAGTATTTAAGGCTAGTTACACATAGTAAATGACAAAAATCTAGGAATAACAAGTGTCGTGAATGCTTACAAACCCATGGTTTTCTTGCTCTAATGTTTCCAAAAAAGAGAAGAATATTCAATAGGGTGATGTTCCTTAAAGACTAGACAGGAATGACCCACTAAACCCTAGTAAGTCTATATATAGTGGGCCAAAAATCGGACAAAAATACCCCTTCAATTCAACTCTGCGTTCGCGTTTCAAAACCCTAGTTTCCAGGTCGTCACCGCATTACTGATATGCAGTTCGCATTGTTGCTTTGCGGTTTGCATTGTTGATATGCGGTTCCCATTGTTGACATGCGACTGCAGATTGGCATCGCATTCTTGAGGCAGCATCAGGCACACGGGATTCTGCGGTTAACTCTGCAGCTCGCATGTGAGTTATGCAATCGCATAATTGACCGCATTCTTGCTATTTAATTTGGTCGATATTTCTGTTGAGGTCTGCGGTCCCTTGGTGCATTATGCAATTTGCATGTTAGTTCTCCGATATCCTCTTGTCAAATATGCGATCGCATAGTGTTAATTTCTTCCCTTTTTATCTCCTTTGATCTCTTTTCCATGTTCTTCAGTGTTTAAGCCTCATGTACTGCAAAACATCACAATTCTATAAGTAAAACAAGTAAATTCTCTTGAAACAAGCTATAACCTAAGAAATTTGGTATTAAATGTGCCGAAATTCTCCGGCACATCATATCGTAGGTGGTTGGAGTTGCTAAAGGACTATGAAATCACTATATTATACCACTTGGGGAAGGCCAATATGGTGGCTGACGCTTTGAATTGCCGGGCGGAGAGTTTGGGAGTTTGTCATACCTTCATGCACCTGAGACGACTCTAGCCTTAGATGTTCAATTCTTATCCAGTCAGTTCATGATATTGAATCTTGCTGAGCCTTGCCGGGTATTAGCTTGTGTGGTTGCTCGATCCCCACCTTTTGGTTCTACAGGATAGAGTCCGGTGGGGTGATGACGCGGTGATAAGGATGTAGGGTCGTATTTGTGTACCCAACGTAGATGGGCTTCGGGATTTGATTCTTGAGAAGGCCCATAGTTCACGGTATTCCTTCCAGCTGAGGGGAGCAGCTTATCAATGGTGACGTGCTTTTGACCTTAGTAGTCCGGACGAGGCAACTTCACTTACTTGGGCTCAGTTCTCTGAGATGTTCTTACTTGAGTTTGTCCCTCAGAGCCTCAGCGATGCTTGGCGTGTAGAGTTAGAGGAGCTATGCCAGGGTACCATGACTGTGTCAGAGTATGCAGTCCGTTACAGCGATTTGGCTCGCCATGCACCAGCTTTGGTTGTCACTGTCAGAGAGAGGGTTCGACGCTTTATTGAGGGTCTCCACCCCATTATTCGGACCAGCATGACCAGAGAGATGGAGACCAATCTTAGTTACCAGTAGGCCGTGATTATTTCCCAGAGGATTGAGACTATGTTAGCCCGGTACGGGGAGGACAGAGAGGCCAAGAGGTCTAGAGAGACTGGTCATTATTCAGGAGCCCGTTCACCAGCAGCACTCTATGGTATGGGTTTTTTGAGTCGCCCCGTTCACTCAGCTCTTCCAGTAGCCAGTGGTATTCCAACTCCTCCTAGACCTCAGGAGACTTATTATGCACCACAAGTATCTCATGTGCCTCCTGCTCGAGGTGCTGTCACTGGCCAGTCCAGCAGGCCAGTTCAGAGTCAGTAGCAGCAATCACGTCCTGCGAGGGGTTTTTTTAAGTGTGGTGACCCTCATCATATGATCAAATATTGCCTCAGAGCGAGGAGGGGTGCACCACCTCCGACTTATCAGGTTCCACATCTTCCATCAGGTCCCCCAGCTATTCTTTCAGCCCCAACTGCTACCCCACCCTCTCAGGCAGCTCGAGGTGGAGGTCGGGGAGGTCGAGGTCGCCCTAGAGGGGGAGGCCAGGCCAGGTACTATGCTCTTCCATCCCGATCTGAGGCCATTGCTTCGGATTCAGTGAATACACGTATTGTTCCTGTTTGTCATAGGGATGCATCGATATTATTTGACTTAGTCTCTACATATTCATATGTGTCTTCTTTTTTTTCTTCACACTTGGGGATATCTCGGGATTCTTTGAGTACCCCCGTATATGTTTCTACTCATGTGGGAGATTCTCTTGTTATGGACCGCGTATATTGGTCGGGCTTGATTGTTATTAGTGTTTTTTAGACCATGACCGAGTTACTATTACTCAGCATGGTAGATTTTGATGTTATATTGGGTATGGATGGTTGTCTCCCTACTATGCTATTCTTGTTTGTCACACCAAGACCATGATGCTGGCTATGCCAGGAGTACCGAGGTTAGAGTGGAGAGGTTCCTCAGAGTATACTCCCCTCCGAGTCATTTCTTTTATTAAGGCTTAGCGGATAGTTGAAAAAGGGTGTGATGTGTATTTGGCTTATGTGATAGATGTTAGTGCTGAGACCCTTACAGTTGAGTCAGTTCCAGTTGTCAGGGACTATCCTTATGTATTTCCAGCTGATATTCCGAGTATGCCGCCCGATAGAGACATTGATTTCGGCATAGACATGTTGCCGGGTACTCAGCCCATTTCCATTCCTCCCTATTGCATGGCTCCTCCTGAGTTGAAAGAGTTGAAGGAGCACTTGCAGAAGTTGCTTGATAAGGGATTCATCAGGCCTAGTGTATCACCTTGGGGTGCTCCAGTGTTATTTGCGAAGAAAAAAGATGGCTCGATGCATACGTGCATTGACTACTGGCAACTGAACAAGGTGACAGTGAAGAACAGGTACCCATTGCCTCGCATTGATGATCTGTTTGACCAGTTACAGGGTGCTAGGGTGTTCTCCAAGATTGATCTGCATTCAGGTTATCATCAGTATAAGATTCGGGAGATAGATATAAGATTTCCTTCAGGACCAGATATGGCCACTATGAGTTCCTAGTTATGTCATTTGGGGTGACCAATGCCCCAGCAGCCTTCATGCACAGTGTATTTCGGCCTTATCTTGAAACTTTTGTCATTATGATCATTGATGACATTCTGGTATATTCTCGATCCCAGGAGGACCATGAGCAACACTTGAGGACCATGCTTCAGACATTGAGGGAGAAGAAGTTGTATGCCATGTTTTGTAAGGGTGAATATTTGCTTGATTATGTGGAATTCCTAGGCCATGTTGTGTCTTCGGATGGGATCAAGGTAGATCCAAAGAAGGTGGAGGTGGTGTAGAGTTGGCCCAAACCCACCTCAGCTACTGAGATCTGTAGTTTCCTTTGTTTGGCTGGGTATTATCGCTGTTTTGTGGACGAATTTTCATCAATTTCTGCGCCCATGACCAGACTGACCCAGAAAGGTGCACCTTTTATATGGACTAAGGTAGGGGTATGCATTCGATTTATCGATTCGATTTTGACCCTTATCGATAACTGCTTATCGATTATCGATTTGTACATATGCTTATCGTTATCGTTTCAATAAGGTTTCGATTTTTTCGATTTCAATTTATCGATTTTTGGGGCTTATCGATTCGGTTATCGATTACACCAATAAGAAAATTTGCGGGATTCCACCAATAAGAAAATTTGTTAGCTCTAAGCGATGTTGTCATGTTTAGTACCCTTACTTAATATATGTATACTATGTGTAAAACATGTATAAATAGTGGATAGCTAATAGAGATAGACGACTAATCATTACTATATCATACCAAAAGATACTACGATTAATTGATTTAATTCAGGCAGACTAATTATTCTTCAGCTCCTTACCTAACTGACCAAAAGAACTTCTACCAAATTACAATCAACTTACTGAGAGAACCCATTTGGAGATAGAGAATTACCAGATCTGTGGAAGAAACCGATAAAGGAGGAATTTTGAGTGAAGAAAATTTAAGGTTTCAGCAGTTCAGCTCTAAACGGGCAGGAGGGTAGGGCCGTAGGGGAAAATCTTGAGGCAGAAGCAGTGTGAAGTCAGGAAGAGGAAAGAAAATAATAGGGTAGGGAAAATTAGAAAATAATAAGGGTAGAGGAAAATGGAATAGGGTAAAGAAAACCACGGCAAAAAATAAAAAATAAAAAATATTTCTTATCGATTTATCGATAAATCGATAAGCGAGGTGGACAAAATCGAAATCGAAATCGATAACTCGATAAGAAAATTTTCGGAATCGAAATAAAAATCGATAAATCGATAACAAATAATCGATTCGATTTATCGATAAACCGATACAAATGCACACCCCTAGACTGAGGAGTGTGAGGAGATATTTCAGAAGCTCAAGACAGCCCTGACTACAGCTCCAGTGTTAGTATTACCCCCAGGTTCAGGGTCCTATACAGTCTATTGTGATGCCTCGATGATTGCACTGGGAGTGGTATTGATGCAAGACGGTAGGGTGATTGCCTGCGCGTCTAGACAGTTGAAGGTGTTTGAGAAAAACTACCCTGTTCACGATCTCGAGTTGGCAGCGATTGGTCACGCCCTGAAGATATGGCGCCATTATTTATATCGTGTTCCCTTTGAGATATTCACGGATCACCGGAGTTTGCAGCACATATTCAGGCAGAACAATCTCAATTTGTTCCAGCGTGGGTGGTTGGAGTTGCTAAAGGACTATGACATCACTATATTATACCACCCGGGAAGGCCAATGTGGTGGTTGACGCCTTGAATCGCCGGGCGGAGAGTTTGGGAGTTTCACATACCTTCATGCACCTGAGAGGCTTCTAGCCTTAGATGTTCAGTCCTTACCCAGTCAGTCATGAGATTGAATCTTTCTGAGCCTTGCCGGATATTAGCTTGTGTGGTTGCTCGATCCCACCTTTTGGTTCTTCAGGATAGAGTCCGGTGGCGTGATGCCAGGGATGTGACCATAGATGGTGACAAGGTGATGAGGATGCAGGGCCATATTTGTGTACCCAACGTGGATGGGCTTCGGGAGTTGATTCTTCAGGAGGCCCATAGTTCACGGTATTCGATCCATACGGGTACCGCGAAGATATACCAGGATCTGAGACATCACTATTGGTGGCGAAGGATGAAGAAGGATATAGTGGAGTTTGTAGCCAAGTGTCACAATTGTCAACAAGTTAAATGTATTGGAGACTTAGACGAGCTGCATCACTCGGAGACGACCCGCAGTCGGCAGAGTCTTCCTCTATGTATTGCACTTTCATTTTTATTCCTTGTCCAATTTGTATTTCGGACAAGCTTTGTAGAAATTGTAAAATTCTTAGAAATTGCTCATATACTTGTGTCACCGGGTTCTGGGATGTGTTTTTGATTTACTTTAATAAATGGAATGGTTTACCTGTCGTATTTATTTAATAAATTTTTATTCGCTATTATGAATTGTAAGTAAAAAGGTAAAAATTTAAAAAAAAAAAGTTAAAACAGGAATTTATTTCAACTAATTAATGATTGGCTTGCCTGACGATGGTGTCCGGCGCCATCACAACCTTAATAGATTTTGGGTCGTGACATTAGCGGTCTAATATTACTGGCAAGATCACATGTACCACTAGGAAGGCATGCTAGTGGGTCCTAGTCTACCCGGACGTGGCAAAATAGTAGCTAAGCACGGACTCCTGTCACCTCGTGCGTACCTAGCTCCCAAAGATAATAGCACATACTTAATTAGTTCACCTAGGGGGAAAATTCCCCTTCACAAAGTTAGAAAGGAGACTTACCTCGCTCCAAAATTCCATAATCGGCTTCCAAGCCCTTCCGACGACTCCAATGGACGCACAACGCCCGCAAAACTATCCAAATAACGACCAACCAATGAAAATTCATTCTAATATTTGCAACAATTCAAATTATATAAGTTTCCAACTCTGCTGTCACGACCCAAACCGATGGGCCGCGACGGGCACCAGATACCTTAATCGACCGACTACCAACGTGACATATCTTTTTTATTACATTATCATATACATGTGACATTCGGGCATAATAGGCCAACATAATGATTAATAAATTAAAAACATAGGCCGACAAGGCCATACAATCTTTCACGTATACGACATATGGCTACAAGACTCTAAGAGTACATAAATGTCATAAAGGTCGGGATAGAGTCCCGCCATACCAAACAATACACGTCTAAATCATACTAACAAAGCGAGCAACTATGATAGAGTAATTGGAGGGCTATCAGCCTGTCTATCAGGACCTGCAGGCATGAAACGCAGAGTCCCCATGTTTAGTCCAGCGAGATACCGAGGTAGCCTTGCAGGCGTCCGCAGGCCCGAGATCTCCTCTATCTATTATTTTAGTCTGTTATCCCATTGTACTCGAGACAAACAGTTGTGTTTTCTTTTAGACGATTGTATTTAGTACTCTTAGTAGTTCGTGAGTATTGTGACACCAGTCTTGGGTAGAGTGTTATGTTGAATTTTCCGCATTCTATTCAGTTTTTTTTCTATAATTAAAGATTTCCGATTTATTATTAAATTCCATTGTTTGCATGCGATTCCTGATATTTTTTAAAAGAGGTAACGTGTTAATGAAAGAGGTAATTAAGGTTTGTCTTGCCTAGCTCCCACTAGTAGGCTCCATCACGAATCTCGAGGGTGGGAAAATCCGGGTCGTTACATTAAAGTAAGAAAAGTTTGGAAAATGGGAGGAAGGAGTTGGGAATTTCTTTTGGCAATTTTAATGGGCAATTGTTGTCCGATTTTGATTTTTTTGGTATGTGCGGTCTCGTGGGAGGATAAGGGTTCTTGTGATGTAAATTTTATCAAATTCCGACACGTGGGGCTCGAGCTCGGGTTTGCCGAATTTCAAGAATCTTGTGTAATTTGATAATTTTTGATTGAGTTGTGTTCCTTGAGTATATATTAATGATGTTGAACTGGTTTTGACTAGATTCGAAGGAATCAGGAGCCAATTTGAGGGGCATGAGCATAGCGGACTAGTGTTGTGGCCCGGTAGAGGTAAGTAATGGTTACAAATCTTTGCCAGAGGGTATGGAACCCCGGACTACACGTTTTCTCACTGATTTTGGAATGGCGCACATGTCGGATGACGAGTATGTGGCGCGTACTGATTTTGGAATGGACTAGGTCCTCTCCGCGGAAACTAATGAGTTGCATATTTACTCAAAACCTTATGTTAAATTATGTTCTAAATATTTTTTAAATATTTGGGGTATAAACCGTGTTTGGGGCCTCGTGCCGATTTGTTTAGACCCTTTGAGGGATTTTTACTGCTTTTTTTCCTCACTATTTGTTGATGTTTTCACTCAGCCTCGTTGTGCATACTGTTTTACGAAACTCAGCCTGATTTACGCTACATGAGATTTAAAAACAATGTTTTGGGCCGAGTACCCTATTTTACTAATTCGCTCCAGGGGCCTTTTGAGTGGTTCTTCTGAGTGTGGCCGAGAGCCAAGAGTGATGGTGAGCTGCTGATGACATGTGCACTAATGCTACACGTAACACCTCTATTTGAGGAAGGTTATCGAGTATTACATTGAAGTGATCCTATAGGCTAATAAACCTAGGAACCCCTTTTAATTTCCATTTTGAATGATTCTATTTGCTTAAATGGATTTATTTATATATAAATACTAATTCTCTTAGATTAAGTTTGGCCAGGACCCATTGTTGTGGACCTCGAGGGGTGCCTAACACCTTCCCCTCAAGGTAATTTTTATCCCTTACCCAATCTCTGGTAAAGTAAACCAGTCTATGAGTTATTTTCTTTAGGTTCCCTAACGCACCTTAATCCATTAGGTGCCGACTCTTCAAATTCCATACCCCATCCTAAAAGGAAATGGGTTGTCCCAAGATGTCGAAACCCAGACTCCGCGAGGAAAAAAGGAGGGGCTTGACACTCTACACATAAGCACAAAAGCACGTAAACAAACCCTTATATTAGGCGATGGACACTTCCAGAACTAAAACTTCGAGTCATTAAGTCCTATAGGCATAAATTCTAAGCGATTCTGATTTCCAGTAGTGTACAAGAAGCATTGCAACTTTAGGCTCGGACTTGGTGATTAAGGCGTTACAAATGTAGGCATGACATCTATAATATTCGTTCAAGGAGGCAGTAAGACAGTTCAAGACCCCAGGGTTAACGATGTTTATCATGCTGTCTAAAATGAGTAATAGCACCCTATAAGTAGGATTTCTAAGGGTTGACAATTGAACTTGATTTTATAGTACTTTACCCCTATAGGCATGTCACCTAAGTGTAGAAATGCAACGAAGCAACGAAGTGATTGATTAGTTGATTAAGATCTTATAGTCATTATATCTAAAGGAGAAGCGTATTAAGAGCAATAGAAGAATCTGGTTGACTGATTAGTTGAAACCCTATAGACATGGTGTCGCGATGGGAATTGCAAAACATGTGTTATTGTATCCTATAATAATGTCGTCTAAGTGTGCGTAATAGTAGACCTATAAACAGGTATAGCAAATACTTTAAACATGCTTTGGACAGGATTAGTGAAGTGTGTGTGATTTCCTAGAAGCATGATTTTAATGAGTGTGTAGAATAGGATAATATCAACGAATATCGAAATAAGATATTTAAATCCTATAGGAAAGTTCTCTAACCCTTCATCCAAAAATCATAATACCCTAACCCCCCTTTTCAATAACCCCCCNTATACTTTAAATGTGACCTATTCCTAATTGTGTTGACATCCAATTATGAGCTTAATGTGTGTTACATGTTTGGTTCATTCCTGTGTTGTTTGATACCACTTATAGCATATAACAAGAAATCCAGCATCTAGCCTTCATGTGACAATCTATTCTTTGCCTATTTTGAATTCAAACCCTCTCAATTGTCACCCGCCTTTCATATTTACCAGGAATTCTATAGACCTTGGAATCTATGTGTTACACTGAGCAGATTAGGTTGTGTGTTGACTGTCGTAGACCATGTGTACTTGTTTGTTTACTATATGTAATTGCCATTCTTTGACTATGACTCTATCAGACCCTCAAGCCTTATAATCTTAGTTTTTGAGTCGCTTTTAGGCTAACTTTGTCTCATGCTTTACTATAAAATTGTTGTTATGGAAAACTAAGCATGTATATGTGCTTAGGATGTTAACCTAAGTGACCTGCCTCTCCAACTCTCCTAATGTTACGCATGCTATACTCTTCCACTTGTACTGAACAACTGCTAGCCCAAGAGCAGACCCAAATGAAAATTAACTAGCACTGGCTGGGCTTTCAACAGATTCATTATCACTCAAATAGCAGACCCAGATCCAGAAGCATCTAAAGCAGGAGAGTGTGTCATTTGCACGGCCTAGGGCCACGCATGAACTCAAGCCAAACTCAGTAATTACAGATAAAACACTAGTCATATAAGCTATCAAATCACACATAGAAACCAATTAAACAACCTTGAAGTAATAACACATATGGACAGGGTTACATGACATTCAGCAAGATTCACATAAAAACATATTGGCACTTTCTTTTTAGAAGATAAGGTGACATAATTCGTCAAACAAGGGCTTAAACATGCAACTAGGAGAAAAAGTAAAACTTATTCTCCCCGTGACATGAAAAAATTAACAACGTAGGTTCATTACAAGTGGAAGAGTATAGCATGCGTAACATTAGGAGAGTTGGAGAGGCAAGTCACTTAGGTCAACATGCTAAGCACATATACATGCTTAGTTTTCCATAACAACAATTTTATAGTAAACAATGAGCCAAAGTTAGCCTAAAAGCGACTCAAAAACTAGGAGTATAAGGCTTGAGGGTTTGATAGAGTCATAGTCGAAGAATGACAATTACATATAGTAAACAAACAAGTACACATGGTCTACGACAGTCAACACACAACCTAATCTACTGAGTATAACACATAGATTCCAAGGTCTATAGAATTCCGGGTAAATATGAAAGTCGGGTGACAATTGAGAGGGTCAGAATTCATAATAGGCAAAGAATATATTGTCACATGAAGGCTAGATGTTGCGTTTCTTCTTACAGACTATAAGTGGTATCAAACAACACAGGAATGAACCAAACATGTAACACACATTAAGCTCATAATTGGATGTCAACACAATTAGGAATCGGTCACATTTAAAGTATTGGAACATATGAGTTGGTCTATCGTAAGAATACAAAACAAAGTAGAGATAAATTGAAGGAGAACAGCAGGTAAAATAATTCGAACACACATTGGGGTAAACATGCTTGAGAGTGAGAATCAAAGTTAAAGTTTAGGAAAGTTCAGCTACCAGGGGAAGATTGAGCTTCAATAATAACATCAAAACAGACAAGTGTACAAGTAACAACATGTTGATTCAAAGATGTTTCAAGGATATAACATACAAATAGGAGTTCAAGCGAAAAAAAAATGAAATTGCGAGGGCTAGTTGTACTTACTAAGTACCAATTGACAAGTGAGTAAACAAAGAACAATTTCACCAATATCTTGAATGTCAGTAGAACCCAAAATCTCAGTGCATCATAGTTCCCAAGGGTTTCGTATGAACCCCGGGCAGTGTTCGCACTGAGAAAGGTCGAATAGTTGAATTCCATTGGCCTTGGCTTTCAGCCGACCAAAAGCTTAAGTTTCAGGATAGTATAGGACGAGTGAGAGTAAGGACACAACGATTCTGGTCTGTCTGAAAGGAATTATGGGAGGGGTTTATATAGTAGAAAAAAATAAATAAATAAGGAAGCACTGACCATCAAACATAATAAAGGAAATAATAGCATGCAAAATCGATTTAGAACCAGATTAGGAGAAATATTAGGTAAACCCTAGTTCATGATGGAGAACCAAATAGCTAAAAATCTCACTGAATCGAACCAAATAGTCAACAACATGGAGATAATACATAATCAAAGTCGAATGTACATTTGTTGATGAACTTCCATAAATAACTGAGTACCAAACACATTGTAATGCTGATGATATGGTAATAATCTCAATGTGTGCAAGAAAGGAAAGGAAACATGGAAGATTTCCATATGATATCAGATTGGTATTGGGATTCGAGACAGGTGACTAGGGTTTGTGAAGTGAGGGTGGAAGGTTTGAGAGAGTGTAGAGGCAACTGCTGAGGGGAAATGGGATTAGGGTTTGGGTGATAGGATATAAGGGAAGGGGTTGGTTTATTATGAGTTGTTGATCATTTGAGATTAACGACCAAGATCAAAAGGGGAGCAAGGGGGCCGTTTAAACGGGTCGCGACCGGGTTGGTCACAAGGGTCATTTGGATTGCGCTAACATTATTGGGCCAATGGTTTTAGGGTATTTGGGCTGCCTGTTGGGTCCGAAAATTGGATTGAGGATTGTGCTATAAATTAAATACACGAAATTGTTTAAATAAAAATAACTAATAAGTAATAACATATTACATGTAATATAAAATGATTGAAAATAATAACTTAACATTATAAAAAAATATAAAACTACTATTTTAGCATGAATAATGTAAAAATAATGTAATTATGCATAACATATAGGTTATTATTCAAAAATTGTGTAAATAGCTTAAAATGCAAATATTATTGTATGAAATGAGGTAAAACATTATGAAACATATATGTGGATACAAATAATATACTTGGATGATTAAATCATCACAAAAAAATTTAATGGGGTAATTAACATATATTCAAGCAATTTAAATGCAAGAAAATCAATTTTAAAGCATTAAAGATTATGGAAACTTATAGAAAATACTTATATGACTCTTGTAAATTGATGATGATGCAGGAATGATTTTGTAAGAGTATACATGAAATTTATAAAAACATGAGGGGAACTTTTGGTATCAACATCTACTATTGTATACTAAGACTTGTCCCCTTCATGAAACTTCATTGGCTTAATCAGGCGATCATACCACCTCTTTGTCTTCTCTTTAAAGATTTGCGCATTTTCATACACGTCCAGCCTAAAATCCTCCAATTCATTCATTAGCAACAACCTGTGTTCACCTACAAGACTAAGATCAAGATTAAGCATCTTATTGCCCAATAATTTGAACGGTGAAGTCCTTATGGTTGTTTTGAACGCAGGTATGTACACCCATAAAGCTTCATCCAAATTTATAGACCAATCCACACGAGAAGAACTAACTGTCTTTTCAAGAATTTGTCTAAACTCACAAGTAGCCACTTCAACTTGCCCACTAGTTTTGGCATGGTATGGGGTTACTGTTCTGTGTGTGACCCCATACTTAAACAGAAATGTAGCAAACTCTTTCTTCACAAAGTGTGACCCAGTTTCACTGATAATCACTCAAGGTTTCCCGGAGTAGGTAAATATATTCTTCCATAAGGCTTCACAAACCACCCGAGCATCATTACTCATAGTAGGGATAGCTTCGACCCATTTATAGACGTAGTCAACGACTATTAGGATATACTCATAATACTGAGACGATGGGAATGGGCCCACGAAGTCAATGCCCACACGTAAAAAATTTCACCTACCAGAATGGAGTTGAGAGGAATTTCATCCCTCTTGATTATACTACTCCCCCTTTGACACTTATCACATGCAGCTACATACACCCGTGCGTCTTTGTGCAAAGTAGGCCAATAGAAACCGGATTCCATGAACTTTGTTGCAGTGCGATTTCTAACATAGTGTCCTCCAGCTACTCTATCATGGGAATGAGATAGATTCTTATCATCTCTCCTTCAAGTACACATCTTCGAATCACACCATTTGCACACAATGTAAACAAGAAAGGGCCATTTCAAAAATAATTTTTTACCTCACCTTGAAGATTCTTTCGTTGATCACGAGAGAGGTTACGAGGAAATTGTCATGACCCGATTTTGGGGTCGTGATGGCGCCTGTCGTAGAACCAGGGAAGCCGCCCTTTTTAACTAAGACAAATTTAATTTCCAATAAGAATACGATTTTTAAACGAAATTATTGATAATTCTAAGAGTCTGAAGATAAAAAACAATATCTCAAAAACAAAAATTTAAAACCTCCAACCCCGGATCCGGTGTCACTCAGTCATGAGCTACTATAACATAAAGCAAAGAAAAAGTGTTTTAAACATTGAGATTATGTTCCTTAGTCACCTATAATAGAGTTTTAAGGTCCAAAATACTTACCTCTATGAAGAGCACTGATTTTCCCTCTTCAAAATTGCCTCAAGAGCTTCTTCCCGTTCAAAGATGATGTTAAAAGGTCTAATGGTCGCGGGGGGTTTTAATTTATACTTTCTTCCCAGGAGTTCCGCACCTGCAGCCCATGTCTCGTACCTGCGGGACCACTCATGCGGTCAAAACAACCGCACCTGCGACTTTTCATTAAACGGCCTAACTCCGCACCTGCGACTTCACAGGTGCAGCCCACTATCGGTATCTGCGACCTCTTCCCTAGCTGGCCAAGTCTCTCACCTGCGAAGCCTCCTTCCGCTCCTGCGGGCCCGCACCTGCGATGACCCATCCGCAGGTGCGGTTACACCAGCACTAGAGCTTTAGCAGCAACACAAGCACTCCAAACTCCCCGTTAACCACTCAAAACCATTCCGAACCCCTCGGGACCCCAAAAAAACATACCAACACCTCATATATGATCATTCAAACTTAGTTGCACTCTCGAAACACTGAAAATAACATCAAATCACCAAAATCACATCAAATTCAAGCCTAAGAACTTTGAAATTTATAAAATCATCCAAGGATGCCGAACTATCCAAAACAACTCTGATTGACCTGAAATTTTGCAGACATGTCAAAAATGACATTGCGAACGTGTTCCAACTTCTATAATTGCATTCCAACCCTGATAGCCTATTTTCCACTGCCAACCAGAAATCACCAAAAACTAACTTTCACCAATTCAAGCCTAATTCTACACCGGTCCTCACAAAAATATTTCGAACACACTCCTAAGTCCCAAATCACCTAACGAAGCCATCCGAGCCATAAAATCTGCATTCTGAGGTTGTGTACTAATAAGTCAACTCTTAATTGACTTTTCAAACTCTAGTGCTATTTTTAAGGACTAAATGGCTAAACTATCATTACAACCATTTCGATTTCAAGCCTACTAACTCTATCACATCAATTTTAGTATAACCACCCAATGAAAAGGCAATAACAACAATAATAATGCAATTTATACGGGACGACCGACCGAGTCATTGCAAAAATAATCCACTAGCCAAAAAGTTGGCTACATCAGCATACCAAGGTGGCCTTTACGAGACTGCAACAATGGAGAAAATATGCTCATTAGGGAACTCTTCCCTTATTTCTATTATTTCAACAAGAGGTCTCTCAAGTCGAGATAGATGATCTGCGACTTGTTTTTTTGTGCCCTTCCTATCTTTGATCTCCAAGTTAAACTCTTGGAGCAACAACCCCTACCGCATCATGCGCGGCTTGGACTCCTTCTTACTCAACAAGTATTTCAAGGTTTACTCCCCGCCAAATATGATATAAACTTGTCAAAAACAAATACCATAACAAAGAACTATTTCTCAGTAGTGGTATATTTGACTTGAGCATCATTGAATGTTCTGCTTCCATACTAGATGGGCCTAAAAATCATATCTTTTGTTTGCCCCTGAACTGCCCCGACAACTATATCCCTAGCATCACACATTATCTCAAATGTCTGGCTCCAATCGGGTGTCACCATAATAGGAGCATTCACAAGTTTTTCTTTTATCAATTCAAATGCTCTTAAGCACTCCACAAACAAAACGAACTTGATATCCTTCGCTAGCTATGAAGTCAACAGTTTGGTAATACTGGAAAAGTTTTAATGAATCTTCTATAGAACGCAACATGTCACAAGACACTCCTTATGCTCTTCATAGAAGTTGGTGGATGAAGCCTGGAAACTACATCAACCCTGGCTCTACCAACTTCAATGTCCTGTGCAGTCACTTTGTGGCCCAGGACAATTCCATCTTTCACCATGAAGTGGCACTTCTCCCCGTTAAGGACCAGTTGAGTGGTTTCGCAACGTTGAAGCACACGCTCCAAATTCTTCAAGAAATCATCAAAGTCATAACCAAAGAGGGTGAAATCATCCATGCATAACTCTAGGCATTTCCCATTTAAATCAAAGAATATAGACATCATGCACCTCTGAAAAGTGCTTGGTGCATTACACAACACAAATTGCATTCTCCTCTAAGCAAAAATACCCGATATGCAGGTGAATGTAGTCTTCTCAACATCTTCTAAGACAATGGATATCTGATTGTAACCTGAGTATACATCCAATAAATAGTAACATCCATGTCCAACCACTTTCTCGAGCATATGATCAATGAAGGGCAGTGGGAAGTAATCTTTTCGTGTTGCATCATTCACCTTCTATAATCAATGCATATTATCCACTCAATGATTATTCTTGTGGGGATCAATTCATTGTCTTCATTCTTCTACACATTCAAGGCCCCCTTCTTAGGTACAATATGCATTGGACTAATTCATTGGCTTTCAGTGATGGGGAAAATACTCCCGCACCTAACAATTTGATGATCTCCTTGTGCACTAGCTTGCTATTTTCTTCCAGTAGAATTTTATGCATGCAAATGGCTGGACTGATTTTTTGAATATCAGTTATGGTCTAGCCAATGGCCTTTTTATACTTTCTCAGCAGCTCCACCAGTTTTTGCTCTTATGTACCTGACAAGTAAGCATAAATAATCACTGGAAAAATGTTACTTTCAAGAAAAGCATATTTCAAGTGAGTAGGGAGGAGTTCCAATTCAACATTCGGCTTAGAATCCTACTTTTTCAGTTCCTCCTCATCAACCACTTGATCCTCAGCCCCAAACCTTCAGCCTCTTTCTTTATTTCGGGATCTTCATCCTACGGTGCTATACTGGATAATACACCTCTCTAAAGTATCCCCCACAAGCTTGTCAAACTTGTATTTTACAGCCAATTCCCCAACAACATCTACCTTGAAGCATGAGTAGGCAGACCCCTCATCATTGGGATATTTCATCATCCTCTTCAACTGGAACACCATTTTCTCACTACCCACTCTGAGCATAAGTTGTCCCTCATAGATATCAACGATAAATGTGCCTGTACATAAAAATGGCCTCCCTAGAGTTAGAGGACCTCCTTGTTCACCTCCATATCTACCACAATAAAGTCTACGGGGAACACAAACTTGTCCACATATACTAGAATATCCTCAATGATTCCCTCAGGCAAACTGGTGGTTTGGTTAGCTAGTTGTAGGGACACTGGTAGTTATTTGATCGCTCCAAACTCATCTTCCAATTTTCTAAACAAAGACAAAGGCAATAGATATATAGAATCACCAAAATCATATAGGGCCTTCTTGTATTTCTCACTCCTCAGCGAGCATGGTATGGTGAAGCATCTTTAGCCCCTACACTTTTGAGGGATTGTATTTTGCAATATGGCACGACAATGGGCAATCAACTTGACCATTTTTGTCTCTTCTAATTTCCTCTTGTTGGACAAGATTTCCTTCAAGAACTTAGCATAAGCAGACATCTGAGTGAGTACCTCTGCTAATGGAATATTCACATAACGTTGCTTGAGCATCTCCAAAAACTGCCTGAAACACTTGTAAAGTTTTCCCGCTTCATCTCTCGAGGGAATAGTAGAGCTGGCATATGTATACTTTCTTAAATCTACTTTTGTACCCCACTACTCTAACCTTTCTGCTCTTCACTCTATTTCTCTTCCAGTGCCTCAGTCTACTTGTTCACCACCTCGAGTCTAGCTTTCACCAGTGGGTCGGCCAATGTATTTCCATTTATCAGAGATACAACTTTGATTGTTTCCTTTGGGTTCTTCTTAGTGTCAGAGGGTAGAGTCCCAGGATCACTCTCAGACAACAAATTTGCAATCTATCCCATTTGTCTTTCTAAATTCTAGATGGCCTTGCCCTGTTCTCAGATAGATGTGCACTAAGTCTCAAATTTTTCATCTGTTTTGTTGATGAACGCCTTTATGAGATCTTCTATACTAGATTGTTGATTGTTGTGGATGGTATTGTTGCCTCTGGTATGTCTGAAAATCTGGTGGTCCTTGACCTTGGGGTCTAGGGTTATTTTGCTACCATGAGTTCTAACTCCCACTAGGTGAAATCAACGAAAATATGGATATCTTTTACCTATAGAAGTATAGTTGTTCCCACCTTGGTTGTTTCCTCTATTATAGTTCCCCACCATTAACTTCCTCGTATGAAGCTTCACACTCATGTATAGGGTGTCCCATTCCACAAAAGTCATATACTGCTGTGATTCACTTTGTGCCTTGTCTAATGTCATCATTCTTATCTCCTTGGCCATGGTGTCTAGTTGGGCTTGGATAGATGCACTAGGGTCTACCTGGTGAACCCTAACTCTATTTTCTTCTATCATTACTCTCAGTAGGTCATTGGTTAGCATCCTCAGATAATTCATCAAGGATTGATATAACCTCGTCCTAGTTTTCTTCATTAGTGGACGTCCACATGCATTACTCAAATTTCATCGCGAGGAGGGTGTCAATCTATCCCAAAAATCCTGGAGTTGCATCCACAATTCAATTTCGTTGTGCTAACACTTTCTTAATATCTCCTTGAGTCTTTCCCAAGCTTCGAAAATCGTTTCTGTCTCCTTATGGAAGAAATTGTGGATTTCTCTTCTGAATGTCCCTATCTTTGCAGTTAAGAGGTACTTGTCAAGAAAATCTTTGTTCATATCTTTCCATGTCATGATCGACCCCGTGGGTAAGCTACGAAGCCAGGTTTCAGCTTTCAATCAAAACAAGAATTACCTTAAGTAGATCGCATCTTTTGATACTCCATTGTGCTGGAAGGTGTTCATGATTTCTTCAAAGTATATCAAGTGACTGTTAGGATCTTCATTCACCTTCCCTCCGAAGATACATTTTTTGGATGGTTTAAAGCAAGCCTTGCTTCAACTCGAAGTTGTTTGCTACTATGGGTGGAGGTCTAACACTTGACAGTCCTTGATTGTAGATCGTTCTGGCGTAGTAACCCATTGATCTCCCATGCCTGGGTGCTACATGCTCGAACTGATCTTCACCTAGGGGTCGGTTTAGTTTGAATCTTCGACCCCCGTCATATTTGATAGTGTCCTGAGTAGCTCTAAGGGCTGCCTCAACTGCTATCCATGCAGCTTATTGTTGTGTTGCCTCTCTTGCAGCTAAGTTTACTTCTTCAATCTCTTTGTTTTCCATGTTATCTTGAGGTGAAGTATGACCAAAGAAATATCTATTAATTCTCTTTCTTTTCTATGTTGTCGCATGCGTTTCTCGAACTCTAGTTTATAGGTTATCACTTCCTTGAAGAAGATCATGTTATACACCAGAAAAATTAAACATGTATCCTGCACAGAAATGAGAAAACGTGAATACAATAAAGTAAAATTGGTTCCTGAATTGGTACAAAAAACTCTTTAAAACACTATTGATTGCCAATCCCCGGCAACGACGCTAAAATTTGACGAGCGCAAAACACAACACAAAATTATTATTCGCTAGTCAAAGATAGTATATTTTAATTATTGTCTCCATAGTGATTAGATTTATACAGTGTTATAATAAATTTTCAGTTGATTACTATCCAAGAAAATTAACATTTTATTTGATGATTATCAACTACAATTAACTACTAAAAATTAAGCAATTAACAATTAATCACAAAAGATAGAAGACGAGCACTGAAGAAATATCAATGAGAGAAATACGGGTAATACCCTAGATAGGTGGAAGATAAATTACTCGGGATCCAATTCTTGAGTTAGTTCACTCTATAATACGGTTGATTCTCACGAATTGGAAAGACAATTAGATTACACTTGAAGTTAATGCTCCTCTTTCGATCAAACGTCAATTTTAGTAATTAACCTTATTGAAGCGCGATAAATAATAGAAACAAATAAAATTATGGTTATGGTCTAAAGGGTAACTTCTCACGAATATTTCCCTATTTTCTGGTACGATTAACAATTCAAGAGGCTCATTCGATTACCTATTTGAATCGCGAATATAAAGTAGAGCATAAGATGTAATGGAATTCAATATCAAGCTACTCGTTCGATTAAGCAAAAATAAGGAATAACTCCACAATACGAATTAAAAATCTATCAATTAATTCCAACAGTTATCAAGAGTCGAATCCCTAATCATGTTATCAAAACACCGTATATGTAAACGCCCTAATGGAAATTACTTCATAGCTATGGAAAAAGGTCATCTCAATACGGTTTTAAAACAAAGAAAACATCAGTGCTAATGATCCGATACAAACTCTCGTATTGCACCGATCGTTGTTTGAAATCATGATTTCTTGTGTATTCTTTTCTTAGTTCCTTCTCCAATCTTTCGTGGGTCAAAAGTCCCTTCAAAAACATATTTTGGTGTATTTATACCCAGTAGGAACTGTCCATATTAAAACTACCCTTTGCTAGCCAAAACATGAAATAACTGTGACAAGGTTGTACATGCACGTCGTACCCCGCGCCTCGCGCCATGCGACGCGCTTGTGAGGATATTCATAAAGTAGACTTTTTATTAGGCAGCAACTTTTACACAGCTACGCCGCGCCATGCGGCTGTTATTTTATCAGAGTAATTATTTTCGTCCACTTTTTGACATTCGAACTTGGTCCTCGACCCCCAAACGTGATCCCGCCTTAATTTCTTAGGCTTGTACTCTGACTTCAAAGCTCCAACTTGTTCGATTTAGCTCCAAATTAATGTTTCAATTCGAAATCACTTCCAGCAAAGCATAAAGCACGTAAAAAGTGTAATTCACTACCATTTAAGCTCAAACTCACATAAAATGCAGTAATTAGAGTGCAATACTATCCATAAAATACAGGTTTCTAGCCTACCATCAGTTTGCGTTGGTATTTAACATTTGTTGACAAAGGGGTAGGCTTCTTTTGTATATTTATGTTGATAAAACTTATCACTTATTCGTATTATTTTTAATTGATCTAAAATCATGTATATATTAATTTATAGGAGAGAAAGATTCAGTCACTTTTCAATAAAAATGTTGAAGATTGTAAAATTTTATTTCAACTGAACAAAAGCTATTACATTATAAATGGTCGCGTGAAGGCTGCCCATTCTACCTATTATCTGTGCACATGGAGTTTGAAATATCCTTTAGCAATTATACTATGCTTACGGAATGCAAAAGCCACTTTTCAACCACATAATTTTTGAATAATTTTCTATCTTTAGAAGAGGCAACAAAATCCACTATTAGATTTTAACTTACGCTATCTTTTATTTGAATATTATTTGGTAATTTCCTTCTCGCTATCTTTTCATCATACATTGGATACTTACATTTTAATTGTATGTAAGTATTTAACATTAATTCCTTTAATAGTTACATTGTAACTTACGTGTGATTTCTCTTAATACTTTTCACATACGTAATGTAATGACCCGACCTTTCTAGATCCCCATTTCCCTATTTAAGAATCTCGTATGTGCATTTACTATTTTATGACTTGCGGGGATGATTGGTTTAGATGTGGAAGGGTCCGGGTTGAAATCGGCACACTTAGTTCCTTAATAGTGGCATAAGGTGGCCAAGTTCAACTTGAGTTAGCATTTTGAGTAACCGACGTCGAAACCGGTATTTGAAGATTTTAATAGGTTTGTATGATGATCAGACTTAAGAGCATGTCCGGATGTTGATTTAAAGTTTGGAAGGTTGAGAAGTTTTACCGGGAGTTGACTTTATTAATATCAGGGTCGAATTTTTATTCTGGAAGTTGGAATAGGTCGAATATGTCATTTATGACTTCTGTACAAAATTTGAGGTCATTTAGAGTGTTTTGGCATGATTCGACGGATGTTCATAGTTTTAATAGGCTTGAATTGGGTTGTGATTTGTAGAATAGATGTTGTTTGTAGTGATTTTTGACCTCGAGTAGGTCCGTTATATGTTTTGAAATGTGTTGGTATACTCGAAAAGGATCCCGAGGGCCCTCGGTGTGATTCAGATTGAATCGGGTCATTTTAGACTTTGGTTGAATTTCTGAACCTATTGTTATTCTGGTGTCATCGCACCCGTGGAAGGTTTGGCTGCATGTGCAAGAGGAGTGATTGCATAAGCGGCCTAGAGTGAGATTGACAGTGATCGCAGATGCGAGGTTCTTTTCACATTTGCGAGGAAATTAGTCACAGATACGGATAAGGCAACGGAGGCCTGGGGTCGCAAGAACGCATGTCCCTCCGCAGGCGCGAGTGCGCAGGTGCACCCAGTATCCGCAGAAGAGGATGCGCAAGTGTGCATGTTGCTCCGCATAAGCGGGCTTGCACAACCTTAGTGGGAACTGCACCTGCGGTGGATTTTTCTGCAGGTGAAGCATCGCAAGTGCGACCCTAAGCCCGTAGAAGCATGATCGCTGGGCAGTGAGTGCAACAACTGACCCAATTTACTCAATAAGGAACAGGACTAACCTTGAGTTGAAAGGAGTGACGAGCTGAGATATGTACTGTCCAAATCCAAATAACAACAGTAGTATCTCAAAGAGAAATCGAATAATTAATTTGTAGACAGTACGGAAATGTAGAAATGCCTTCTAGTTCTTAAGAGTTTGAGCACTACACAGACAAAATATGTCGAGTATGACTAATATGAGGTATGTCACTCGATGTTTACATGCCAAGTATGTATGTCACTCTAATTCAAGAAAGAGATAAATTAATAAAATCATAGTCTCGGAGTATTAATCCTCTCTCACCAAGCCCAATCACTCGCCATTCCCAATCACTCAACACTCTCAATCACTGAGCACTCTCGCACTCAGCACTCAAACCGTCCAACACTCGCACTCATAGGTACATGCGCTCATTGTTGGCATGTCAGACTCCGGAGGGGCGGATCCTGCCGAAGAACTAATATAAGCCAATCATGGCATGCTGCGGCGTGTAGGCCGATCCCATAAATATCACTCACAATCAGGCCCTTGGCCGTACTCAGTCATCAATCTATCTAGTCTCTCGGGCTCACAAAACTCATTCCAATCAGCCTAAAATAGTGATACATGATGTAAGAATAATGATAACAAAGACTAAGATATGATATGCAAATTATGAACGCGATTGAGTACATAACTGCAATTTAAGAAAATAACTCAACAACCAAAACAACGACATTTGTGGGTGTTTATTGTACCAATATATAGCCTAAACATGATTTCTAACAGGAATCACAGCTCACTTTCACTAACACATGGAGAATACATGAGTATTAAAAAGATTAGATCACTACACAGTTCCACGGAAACAACAGAGTCGCAATTACCACGGTACACGCCCACATGCACGTTACCTAGCATGTGTGTCACCTCAACACGAACCACATAACACGTAGTTCAGGGATTCATACCCTCAGTATCAATTTTAGAAGTGTTACTTACCTCAAACCGTGGAAATCCCAACTCCAACAAGCCCTTGCCTTGCGAATCGTCCTCGGGACAACTTGAATCTAGCCACAAACTACTTAATACAATCAATACAAGCTATAGGAATCAATTCCATATGATAAACCTAGGCTCTTTAACAAAAGTCAAAAAGTCAACCCCGAGCTCATGTGTCACGACCCCAAATCCTAAACCGGCCGTGATGGCGCCTATCGTGGAACTAGGCGAGCCAACAATCACATATTTACAGTTTCTTTCCAAAATCCCAACTCTATTTTCAACATTTCATAAACGTATATAAAATTACTGAATCCATTAAGCAAAACAAACAGTTAAACAGTCTAAAACCATCCCCAACATCCGGAGTCAAGATGTCATGAGCATCTAAGGACTATGCCAAAAAGTCTACTATTATAATACAA
The DNA here is from genome assembly GCA_005239535.1 of Nicotiana rustica. Taxonomy (NCBI): domain Eukaryota; kingdom Viridiplantae; phylum Streptophyta; class Magnoliopsida; order Solanales; family Solanaceae; genus Nicotiana; species Nicotiana rustica. Next base: position 67,994 of record ML535894.1, read on the forward strand.
AACCTCGGAACGAAGAACTAGATACCAAATAAGAAAGGGAAAACAGAGATGCTGCGGACGCTGAACAGATACCTCTATATCCCGACTCCGTCTCCGCATAGAAATGCATGACTAACGCTCGGCATCAGCACCTATATCTGCACACAGAGGTATAGGGAGTAATGTGAGTACGCCAACTCAGTAATAATGAAAATAAATCAACTCTAAGCAGTAAGAAACACATGCCTTCCAATCACTCGTCACTCGGCACTCGCACTCAGTAGGTACTTGCGCTCATTGGCAGTGTGTATAGACTCCGGAGGGGATCCTTCATCCCAAGCACTAATATTAAGCCACCTCGTGGCATATCATATCCTCACAATCAGGCCCTCGGCCTCCCTTGGTCAGAAACTCTCAAAAGCCCCTCGAGCGTATCATTAAAAAATGGGGTACTCGACCCAAAACATCATTTTATATCTCAAAATATTGTAAATAAGGTTGAGTTTCGAAATCATTTAAACATAACATGACTGAGTGTAAACCATAAATCAACACAGTGAGTAAATTAGCAGTAAAAGGCCCCCAATGGGTTTAAACAAGTCGTCACGATGCCCCAAACATGGCTTATAGCCCAAATATAGTAACAGTTTTAGAACACAATTTAACATATGATTTAGAGTAAAATACGCAACTGAATAGTTGCCGCAGAGGGGACCAAGTACAATCAAAATAAATCAGTGCACGCCACATACTTGTCATCCGACATGTGCGTTCTAAAAATAGTGAGAGAATACGAAGTCCGGGGTTTCTTAGCCTCAGGACAAGAGTCATATCCATTACTTACCTCCACCCTGCCCAAAATACTAATTCCCGATGCTCATGCCCCTTGAATCGGCTCCCGATTGCTCAGAATCTAACCAAAACAAGATTAACATCATCAATATACGCCAAATGAACAAAGCTCAAACGAAAACTATGAATTTTAGGCACAATTCTCGAAATTGGCCAAACCCGAGCCCTAGGCTTACGTTTCTGAATTCTATAAAATTTACATTAATAGAATCCTCATCCTCCCACGATTCTATACATACCAAGAACACCAAAATTGGACAACAATTGCCCGCTAAAATCATCAAAGGAAAATTCCAATTCTCATGCACCTAACCTCCCAAATTTTGGGTTTAAATCCAACAAATTTCTGGTTTAGTTACTTAGAAAATTACATAGAATCGAGTTATGAAGTCGAAAATCTTACCTCCAAGTGATTCCCTTAGATTTCCGCTTCAAACCCTCTCAAAGAGCTCCAAACCCGCACAACAATGGAGGAAAATAGACTATAATTCGTAAGAAAGGTCAATTTAAAACATTCTGCCTAGCACTAAATATTCCTTCAATGCGATCGCGTCTCCAGTTACTCGTTCGCGATGCACAGTCCAACCCACTCTATGTGTTCACTTACCATCACACGCATTCGCATAGCTCAAACAACCATCCCTTCACGCGCCTCTGAACACCTATGCGATTGCAATGCACCATACGCGACCCCACTGCTCTGGTTGCCCAACCTTTGCGATTGCAAACCTTATTACGCGATCGCATTGAAAAAAATTTCCTGCCTCAAACTTTACTCTACGCGATCGCGGATGAACGCACACGATCGCAATGAACAAGCCACTGCTGCTAAAACACCAGAAAACCAGCAATCTTCCAAAGACCAAAAGTGCCTGTTTGAGCAACTGAAATACACCCGAGGCAACCGGGACCTCAACCAAATCTACCAACATATCCCATAACATCATTCAAAGTTAGTCGAGCCTCCGAAACACCCAAAACAACGCAAAAACACCAAAATCACATCAAATTCAAGCCTATGAACTTTCAAATTTCTAAATTTCGCTAGTGATGCCGAAACCAACCAAAACATATCTGATTGACCTAAAAACTTGCACACATATCAAAAATGACATTACGAACCTGCTCCAACTTCCGGAATTCCAATACGAACCCGATAACCTATTTTCCTCTGTCGACCGGAAATCGCCAAAAACTAACTTTGGCCAATTCAATCCTAATTCCACACCGGACATCAAAACTTCATTCCGAACACACTCCTAAGTCCCAAAAATCATCTAACGAAGCTATCCGAGCCATAAAATCCACATTTCGAGGTCGTTTACCAATAAGACAACTCACAACTGACTTTTTCAACTATTAAGCTAATTTAAGAGACTAAGTGTCTCAGTTCTCACCACGACTACTCCAAACCCGAACCAACCGACCCAACACAACATAAATAGGCTAAGAAACATACGATAAAGCAGAAACGGGGGAAACGGGGCTAATCCCATGAAACGGCTGGTCGGGTCGTTACATCATGTCTTGGAATGCAACAAAATTAAAGAAATCCGAACACCCACTTAAAAACAAGTCCAACCATACCAAAATTAATCAATTCCGATCTTAACTCGACCTTCAAATCTTGAAATTATACTCAATAAAGTTTCAAAAAATTTCCCTAATTTTTCCAACTCAAAAAAATAATTAAATGGTAACAACAATGATAGATTCATGTACATTAACCAAATACGAGTTAGAATAACTTACCCATTTAGCTCCTTGAATATCCCTTCAAGAATTCCCCAAATTCGAGGTATCTAGCTCAATATATGAGAAATGGGTTCAAACCCTCGATTTTGATACTTTAATAGTCTGCCTAGTGATTACACATTGCGATCGCGAAGAAAAAAATCCTCAAAGGCCAAAAACCCTTACGTGAATGCACCCTCCAGCTCGCAAACGCGGTGATCCAAGTTTCATACCTACACGATTGTGGACCTACTCATTGTTTGAATCCAAACCTCATTACCTTCTTCACGAACGTGTTCATACACCCACGTTCGCATAACACAGAATCTTAGAACTCTATGATCGCGTTTACCATATCACGAACGTGTAGAACAAGTGCCCATCTTCCAGAAAAGTCTCTATGAGATTGTGTCCTTCTTCTCGCGATCGCAAAAAAGGAAACCAGAAGCATGGATAACATAAATCCAACAAAGTCAAAAATAAGTCCAAACATGATTCGAATCACACTCGAATCCCCCGGGACCCCATCCAAACATACCCGCATATCCTAAAACATCATACGAACTTGCTCGGAGCTTTAAATCACATCAAAAAGACTAAAACCACAAACCGCACATTGATTCAAGAATGAACTTATGAACTTCTAACTACCCAAACTAAAGTCGAAACATACCAAACCAACTCCGGTTAACCTCAAATTTTACACACAATTCATAATTGACACAACAGAGTTATTCCATCATCCGAAACCAGAATCCTAGCCCGTCACCCACAAAGTCAACTCTCGATCAAACTTCTCAACTCTTCAAACTTCAACTTTTCCAACTTTCACCAATTCAATCCAAAATCAATATGTGGACACACTCTTAAGTCCAAAATCACCAAATGGAGCAATCGGACCATCAAAACTCCATTTCATAATTTACACATTAGAACATCCGGATAATTGTTTCAACTTAGGCTTCCAACCTTGGTACTATGGATCCCAATCCATTTCGAAACATCCCCGAAACCAAACCAACTACCCCAACTATAATACACCAAACGACCGGCCGGGTCGTTACATTTTCCCTCACTTAAACATATGCCATCCTCGAACAGGTTTAGAGTCATATTTGGAACCACAAGTGGCCTCGCCGAGTGGCTGACCTCTCTACTGCACCTTCACTAAAGATAGATTCTTTGACCTCAACTTTCGAACCTGCCGATCCAAAATGGCCACCGGCTCCACATCATAAATCAAATCCCTATCTAACTGAATCGTGTTGAAGTCCAAAACATGAATAATTATAGAGCATGGTAACATAAAACACTGTATGAACACTCATTAGACTAGGTGGCAATGCAAGCTTGTAAGACACCCCCC
>ML535894.1:72803-84411 GCA_005239535.1 Nicotiana rustica
TTCCCTTCTTCCCGAACCTCATAACACCATTCATGGGCAAAACTATGAGAAATTCATCATGTAAGCAACATCACAAACCTTTTGATTGTCATACCCCTTCTGTATATATTTTGTCGTGCGAAGTCGATCCTGAATCAACTTAACCTTTTCCAAAGCATCCTGAACAAAGTCAGTAGCCAATAGCCTAGCCTCACTCAGCTCAAACAAACCAATCAAAAATTGACATCGTCTCCCATACAAGGCTTCATACAGAGCCATATGATTACTCGATAAGTAGCTGTTGTTGTAGGAAAACTTTGCAAGCAGAAGAAACTAATCCCAATAACCCCCAAAAATCCATGACACAAGCGCATAGAACATCCTCCAATATCTGAATGGTGTTCTCGGACTGTCCGTCCGTCTTAGGGTGGAATGTTGTACTCAACTCAACCCACGTGCCTTACTCTCGCTACAATACTCTCCAAAACTGCGATGTGAACTGTGTGCCCTGATTTTAAATGATGGACATCGGCACACCCCGAAGGTGAACAATCTCGCAAATATAGATCTCTGATAACCGCTCCGAAGAGTAAGTAGTCCCAGCTGGAATGAAATGCACGGACTTAGTCAGCCGATCCACCATAACCCAAATAGCATCAAACTTCTACAAATTGTGTGGGATCCCAACTACGAAATCCATGGTGATACGTTGCCATTTCCACTCAGGAATGTCAAGCCTCTAAAGAAAACCGCCCAATCTTTGATGCTCATACTTCACCTGCTGACAATTCAAGCACCGAGCCAATAGTGTTGCTTCAAGTCCTGGAACATCTTTGCGGCATCAAGATGAATGGAATACCACGAACTGTGGGCCTCCTCAAGAATTAAATCACGTAGCCCATCCACATTGGGCACCCAAATCCGACCCTGCATTCCCATCATCCTTGGCATCGCTGTGCTGAACCGTGTCCTTAAGGACAAGCAAATGGGGATCGTCATATTGACGCTCTCTGATGCGATCATATAAGAAAGACCGAGAAATCATTCACGCTAGAACTCGATTGGGCTCCGAAACATCTAACCTTACGAACTGATTGGCCAAGGCTCGAACATTTGATGCAGGCGGTCTCTCACCAACAAGAATAAATACAAGGCTACACATACTCACCACCTTCATACTCAATGCATCGGCCACCATTGGCCTTCCTAAGATTATATAAAATGGTAATATCATAGTCCTTTAGCATCTCCAACCATCTCCGCTACCTCAAATATAGGTCCTTTTGCTTGAAAAAGTGTTGAAGACTCTGACGATCCATAAATATCTCACATGACATGCCATAGAAATACTGCCTCCAATCTTCAATGCATGGACAATGACTTCCAACTATAAATCATGGACTGGGTAGTTTTTCTGATAGGGCTTCAATTGGCGGGAAGCATACGCAACCACCCTACCCTGCTTTATCAAGAAACGCCCAATACCAATCTGAGAAGCATCACAACCCACTGTGTAAGAACCCGATGTTGAACGCAAAACTAGAACTGGAGTTGCGGTCAAGGCAGTATTGAGCTTCTGAAACCTCTCCTCATACTCATCTGACCACCTAAATGGAGCACCCTTCTGGCTCAACCTGGTCAAAGGCGTTGTAATGGACGAGAAACCCTCCTCGAAGCGACGTACTATCCGGACAATTAAAGAAAACTCCGAATCTCAGTAGTTGAAGACTGTCTGGCCCAACTATAAACCGCTTCAATCTTATTTAGATCCACCTTGATCCCATCACTGAACACCACATTCCCCAAGAATGCCACCGAACTAACCCAAAACGCGTACTTGGAGAACTTGGCATAAAGTTTCTTCTCCCTCAACCTCTATAGTACAATCCTCAGATGTTGTGCATGCTCCTCCTGGCTACGTGAATGCACCAGGACATCATCAATAAACAGTATGAAAAACAAATAAAGATATGGCTGGAACACACTGTTCATCAGATGCATGAATGTTGTTGGGGCATTGGTCAGCCCAAAAGACATCACAAGGAACTCATAGTTACCATAACGGGTCCTGAATGTCGTCTTAAGAATATTCGAGTCCTGAAACTTCAACTGGTGATACCCAAATCTCAAATAAAACTTAGAGAACACCGTAGCTCCATAAAGCTGGTCAAAAATCATCAATGCGCGGCAAATATACTTGTTCTTAATTGTAACTTTGTTCAACTATCTATAGTCAATGCATATCTGCATAGTAGCATCTCCTCACAAACAGAACCGGTGCACCCCAATGTGACACACTAGGCCAAGTGAACCCTCTATCAAGGAGCTCCTGAGCTTCTCCTTCAATTACCTTAACTTTGTCAGTGCTATACAATACGGAGGAATAGAAATGGGCTGATTTCTTGGCACCAAGTCAATACCAAAATCATTACCCCTGTTGGGTGGCATGCCGGTAAGTCTTCAGGAAACACGTCTGGATAGTATCCCATTACAGGAATGGAATCAATGGTAGGAGTATCGGCACTAACATTTCTCACAAACTCCAAATACGACAAACACCCGTTCCCAACCATCCATTGGGCCTTCAGATATGAAATCACCTTACGGGAACATAATCCATAGAACCGCTCCACTCGAACCTAAGTAACGGTCTTAGCGTGAAAATCAAGAATAGCATGACATGGCTACAACCAATCCATGCCCAGAATCATGTCGAAATCCACCATACCAAGCAATAAGATATCAATTCTAGTCTCCAACCCCCCAATAGTTAGTACACGCGACTGGTACACACGGTCCACAATAATAGAATTATGCACCATCATATTCACATGAATAGGTGACACTAAGGACTCATAGAGCATATCTAAATAACGAGAAAAATATGATGATACATACGAATAAGTGGAACCAAGGTCAAATAATAAGGAGGCCTCCATGAGGCATACTGAGACAATACATGTGATCACTCTGTTTGAAGTGATAGCCTCTGGTCTTGTAGGGAAAGCGCGGCATCGAGCCTAACTGCCAACTGATTGACCACTCCCTCTAGGTGACCTTTAGGTGCTAAAGCCCCACCCGAGCTGGCTAGGCGGATAGTGAAGAAACTAGTGCGTAAGTCATAACCTGACGTCTCTGCTAAACTGAACCTCCAAAATCACGGGGAAAGTACCTATACAATTGTTCAAACTCCCTGCACTCGAAGAAATCACTGATGATGGTGGAGACTAAATCGGACCGCGAGAGGCAGAATAACTACTAGAAGGACCTGATACATATGAACCCTAAACGGATAGAGCACGAGATGAACTCTAAGTTGGGAGGGAACTGAGAGATGACTGACCCTAATGAGTACTGTATGAACCGTGGCTAGCTTATACTCCACAATCACCTGACGAGCCAACTCTAAAAATCTCATCTCATACTGTGTCACAGACATACCCTCCTGGCATAACTGCCCAAACTTCTTGCACAACTCTTTCAAGAAGGTATGTGGAACAAACGTCTCCAAAAAGAGAACAAAGAACTTGTGCCACGTAAGTGGTGCAGCACCGGTTGGTCTGCTCAACTCATAAGCCTCCCACCACCTGAAGGCTTCCTCTGATAGCTGAAAAGTAGTAATGAGACTCCACTAGTATCCAGAATACCCGATGTTCAAAGCATCTGCTAACATCGTTCTATGGAATCCCGATCATCCTCTAACTCAGCCCTACTAAATGATGGAGGCATGAGTCTCCCAAATCGCTCTAGCCTTTTCTTCTCCTCGTCACTCTTCGGTGGACCCACCTGGACCTAGGTAAATGCAACTGCTGGGCTAGTAGTACTCTCGATGTCTGAAGTCCCTGAACCACCTGCTCTGGAGTACGGGCGACAACAGTCTGACCACCTCCCCCGGCCTGAGAAATGGTTGGTGCGACCTGAACTGAAATTGCCTGAGCAAGGCTAGTATATATGGTCAATACCTAGGCCAAAGTTTCCCGAAGGCCGGTAATAAAAATGGGCACAGCTAGTACTTGAGTTGGTCCCACCGGCTCAACCACATCTGGGATCTGCTCCTGAGTTAGAGAAATTGGTGGATCTACAAGTGTTGCTCTAGTTATTCTACAAGCTACACCTCGGCCTCTACCGCGGCCCCAGCCTCTTGCGGCCCTAGGTGATGGTACTGGTGGTTGTCTGCCCAATATGGTAGCACGTGTCCTCACCATTTGTGAGAGAAGAATAATAGAAGTTTAATTTTTGAAATCAAAAAGTATGCACGACAAGAATAAAACAAAGTGAAGTTTTTCTATAGGCTCAGTAGTCTCTCGAAGATAAGTACAAATGTCCTTGTGCCGATCTGAAACACTCTACTAAACCTGCTCATGACTTGTGAGACCTATGTAACCTAGGCTTTGATACCAACTTGTCACGATCCAAAACTCAACATATCATGATTGCGACTATCACAACACTAGGAAAATCAATCATACATAATTACATATTTTTTTACTTGACATAATATGAACATGTTTAAGAGTAATAACTCTCATAATTAGTCGATAAGAAATACTGTGACCCAAATATAAATTTTCCAAAATCCAGGTGTAACACCCAATGTTTTTGTTAGTGAGAGTACATCGTAAGTCAACTAATGTAAGCTTAATAGTGAGATCATCTTTGAAGGAACATAAAGTAAGTTAATCATGTTACCTTGGAGGTTACGAATTTTTAAGGTCATGAATAACAAGTACCAAGAGGGTTGGAAAGCTTAGAAGCTAAACAAAAAATAAGTTTCATCTAAAGCCAATAAGCTTGGGATGTTATAATGTGTACTTTGGGGTCAGACTAGGGCTCTTAACATAATAAAGAGGTTGCATTATGATTTATTTTAGGCTTATGATAGTCCGGTGTTATGATTTGAAGTCAAGCACATTGTGGAACAAAAGTTGGCAAAGGTCATCACAAGTTACATTCATTAATGTGCTTAAAATTAGGTCAAATATAGCGGAGGTTTTTTTCCAATATACTTGGAATTACGGGATGATCCACATATCAAATTGAAGATCTACGAGTCTAGTTTTTAACGCATTACACCATTTTTCGATATCGTGAGAATTTCAGATATATCATTCCGAAAAGAGAATAACCTTTAAAGTTCATTCAGGAAGACGCTTCCCAAAAGCAAGCACTATGAGCAGAGTTAAGCTTAAATGACTAAGTGTTCCAGTTATACTAGGTGTCACCCTTGTGCATAAGGAATTAAGTTATCCCTGGTACATAAAGGCTATCGTAAGGCTAGTGAGGGTCATTGATGATGTGAAAAGATGCCAAAGATGAAGAGGTAAAATATCTATAGGTAGATCGTTGTAGCACTAAATCTTAGTAGTCCCCTAAAATGGGGGGGAGATGATGTGGTATTAAGTAAGACTTAAGTGGTTCGGGAAACTATGGAATGGTAAAGGAAGAATGTGGTAAAAGGCGAAAGAAATGAGGTTGCATTTATTCAGATCCTACAAATATGGCACGACTCTAGAATATTATGCAAGCATGATGTCGGGGAGAGGCAGTAAGAGTACCGATCCAGGATGCTATTGATAAATAAGTGCGAATGGACACTTGGTACTTCACGGGTCACTCGAGAGGTATGTTTAGACAAAAGACATATCCCAAGAGAGAGTACGCAGAATATAAACATGTGAATGGACAAACGAGTAGTTACTAGTTGATTCTGGAGGAGCCTAGTTATGGATAGACAAGAGGATATAGACAAATCAGCAGATTATGCAATATAAACGTAGTGAACCCAAACATAGTGAATTCAGTCTCATATATATGACGTTAAGGTAGTTAAGGTGCCGTATGAGTGTTACGGATATAAAAAGAAGTGCCACTGGGAAGACAATCAAAATTTCAATTCAGAAGCAACCTTACGAGCACAATGGAACGGATGTAAGTAACTAAGGATAATTATAGGTGAGTAAGAACACAAAAATTTTGCCGGGTATACAATGTAATAAGCTCACAACTTTAGAACAGTTACAGGGTCTACCCTAAGTACTACCACGAAAGACTAGCTGAGGAAATAATGGAAGTAGGCTTCAACCTAAGCATAGTGACCTAAAGAAGAAATGATTTTGTAAGAACAGTCCCAGTACAACATCGTATTCACTCCATAAGAAAGTGGCACCTGTCGTGACTAATGAACGGGAAGTAAAATCTAAAGTGATATTTGAGATCATATGACTTACAGGAAATTCGAGTGTTCGTGGGCACTAAGATAATCCAAGCATTCAGGCAGCAAGTGGTAGAACGACCAGGAAAAGTAATTGTTTACATTTAAAGACAACTGAGGAGGCACAAAAGGAAATCTATGGTGCTAGCAAGTTAAAAGAAGGTTGCGAGTAGTATAAATAGATATGTGTTGTCGCAAGCTAAAGTATGGCAAAGCGACAATTTTTTTTTTGTAGATAGGAGTAAGGATAAGAGAGGTGAGTGAGATGTGATAAGAATAGATTGGACCTTAGAATTAAACCCATCAAAATAAGAGAACATATGATTTTCGTAAGTTATAGAAAGCTTATGATAACTTAAATTAACTCGAAGGAGTCTAAGACTAGGAGCATTTAGAAGAGATGGAATATTTCACTGGTAATATAACAAGGGTGTAATTATGATAGATAAAGAGGATAACATTTAGGCCTTTGATTGAGTATTAATTTAACAAAAAAGGGATTTCATGAATTTCATGGGATTAGAATACCACCCATAAGATGAATCGCATTGGGATGCTATGAAATATGGTTATTGAAGTATAGTATCGTCCCTAGGTGGATCAGGCAAATCACTTTAAATGTTCCTCAATACGACGTGAGCCCCAGTAACAATGTATTACATAAGAGGTCTTAAGTTATCAGTGGTAGATTATGGATCAAGATTAAGGTGAATCAACAATGGATGGATAAAGGTTACAAAATATGGGATGAGTTTACATTGTCACTCTTAAGATGAACAGTAATGAGGAAGAACTAAAGGACTTAGATTTATACATATAGGATAAGTAGTGAGAGAGTAACCTAGAGTTAGGTAGCATAACTCGGTAACAATAAACCGAAGTAAGATTAGGGTATAGTATGACCTACCTAGATGTTGTAAATCCATAAGCATAGATAGCCAAGGCTATTAAAAAAGATATATCAATAGTTGTAAGATCGACAAAGTGCCGAGCGAATAACTTAAGTACACTTATAGATTCGCAAAGGGACAACTTGTTATAATCTTGTATATGTTCACAAAGTAAGGCCTAGATATTTGCTAAAGCAAGAGGAAAAAGGAGAGAAGAGTCGCATAGGAAAACATACAAGGTCAAAGTCATACAAGATGCATGATAGAAGGTAGAAATAATTATGAGATTGGAAGAATTCTGATCACAAGTCGTGGTGTGAGAAAGAGCCCTAAAGGGGGGAATGCCCTTGACTTTGTATTTATTCCTAGAAACAGTTGCCTATACGGAACGGAAAATATTAAAGTATTTGTAAGAGATATATGTTATGAGAGTGATAAGAGCATTAGTCAACATTCAAGGACAAACGTTCCAAAGAAAGGAATGATGTTACACCCCATATTTTCGTTAGTGAGAGTACGTCATAAGTCAATTGACATAATCTAAGAAATGAGATCACTTTTTAAGGTACATAAATTAATTTAATATTTTTACCTTGGAGGTTGCATATGTTGATGATCATGAATAACAAGTACCAAGAGGGTTGGAAAGCTTAGAAGCTAAACGAAAAATAAGTTGAAAGTCGATAAGTTTGGAATCCTATAACATATACTTTGGGGAGATACTAGGGTTCTTAATATGATAAGGAGGTTATGTTATGAGTTATTTAATCTTATGATAGTATTTTGTTACATTTTAAGTCAAGCGAGTTGTGGAACAAAAGTTGGCAAAGGTCATCACAAGTTATATTCACAAATGTGCTGAAATTAGGTCAAATGTAGTGGAGCTTTTCTCCCAATATACATGGAATTAGGGAATGATCCACATATAAAATTGAATATCTACGAGTCCAATTTTTAACTCATTAGGCCGTTCATCGATACAACATCAGAGTAGAGAGATATTTGTAGTTTTTGCTAGATATTGCAGACCGCATAGGTGACAAGTAGGTGTGTTACTGAAGCTTTTTAGCAATACATTTCGTGTGTTATATGAGGTATTTTTGGGATATTATATGCCCAATTAAATGCTTGGAATTTAGTTTCCAACTCTCTTAAACATTTGTTCATACTACATCCGGATAGAAAGATATGAGCATCGAAAAAAGGGCCAATGTTAGGGTGCCAAGCTAGAACCTCTTTGACTTTTCAAAAGTGGATATATATCCCTTAGGTTGTCTCTTCATTAGTTTTTCCACAGACCACTACCAAAATAAGACCATAAACTTACCCTTAAGCTCTCTAGAAGGGTTTCAAAGAAGATTAACATCCCGAGTGTGAAATCAAGAAGCGACAATGTTAGAACGATCCTGACGACGTAAGTAACGCTATATTGCCTCTCTTTCTTTTTTTAGTTTGAGTTTTGGAAGATACTTCATAGTTATTAAAATGCATAATTTCTGTATTTAAGCTTCTAAATATCAAGGAAGGTTGATAAATTCATTTTCTAATAGTTAGAAAGAACGGGATGGTGATCGAAAGCCGTGAGTTCGATTTTATTTCACTTTTAGTGGACTGTTTTGTAGTCCACTCGTGTTAGGCTATTGTGCTTCTAATTTATGGAGTTTAAAAGGATAAAGGGGGTGGAGAAACACCACATGTGGTTTAGTACTGGGATGGTCGCTCGTCGTTAGAATTTCAGGCTAATTGGTAACTTGTTGATTGGGTGTGTTATACTATATTTGGGTTTTTTGTTGTATTAAAGGTTCTGAATTGTAGTTATATTGTTTTTGAGTTGTTGGTTGTAGTGTTGTTGTCTCGCCTAAATTAGACTTAAGGGAACAGTAAACTCGGGGGAAATGCTGCCCGTTTTATTTAGAATCGAGTTATCGTTTCAGATACGTGATATACTAGCGCCATCTAAGTTGTACATGTATTTATTTGTTATAGGGTTGGCGTGCTAGTTTTCATAAGCTTGTTATTGAGTTTCATTGATGACTTTAGGTATGATAAGGCTATACCTTCTTTCTTATTGGCATGATCCATATGATACAAACGAAACAAGAAAACATGCAACTTTCATAAATGACTCTATTCATAGAAGTACTAGGGGTGCCTATGTTCTTGATTCCCCATGTGTCCTATTATTATATCTTCTATTCATGGGTCTCAGAAAATACGTAAGTTGATAAAGTTTATCCGAAGGCATATTGATCTTATGACATTCTGAGAGATCTTATTGAGTTACTTCATTATGCACTGCATTTATTTATACATATACATTGACCCATGACCATATGGCTTTATATACGCGTATATTATATGTATATGGGGTATGGGGAAAGGTTACGGCATTATATATGCACCACTACCTGATCGAATAGTATGCGTTGATGATTTCTCCCACAGAGGCCGAGACGATATGATGGGATGCCCTACAAGGCTTGATGATGTTATGTACGCATATAACTATGCATGATATGAGATTTATATGCATGTGGTTGATATTATAAATTTTTCATGATTCACAAAGCTATTCAGACTTACAGGTTGAGTTCTTTACTCCATGTTTCTTTCATGTCTTTATATACTGCTTTCATGCCTTACATACTTGGTACTTTATTTGTACTGACGTCTTGTTTTCCTGGGGACGCTGCATTTCATGCCTGCAGGTCTCGATAGAAAGGTTGACAGTCATCCTCGTATGCTATCATCTTAGCGGAAGATGTTGGTGCAATACACTAGCTCCGGAGTTGCCTATTTGGTCAGTATGCTTTGGACATGTATTTGTCACGACCCAAAATCAACTATAGGTCATGATGGCACCTAACGTCGTCGTCAGGCAAGCCAACGATAATTGATCAGCTTAATTACATTCTTATTACTTTTGAAATCATAATTTCCATTCATTAAATTATAATATTGCGTGAACTACCATAATGAACAACTCGTATGAATCCCCAAACCCGGTGTCACAAGTGTATGAGCATCAAGTAGGAAATATAATAAAATACAACATTTGTCTAGAATTCAAATTAGATAGGAAAATAAAAATAACGCTGATGGAGAATCTGCAGGCTGCGGATCGAAACATGGAATGCAGCTCATGGTAAAGTCCCAAAAATAGTCGCAGCTTTGCGCCTAAAAGAACACCAGACATATAGGTACCTGCACAATAAGTGCAGCAAGTGTAGCATGAGTACGTAAATTAACGCGTACCCAGATGTGATCATAGTAAATAAACGAAATGACAAGAATAAATACGTGGTAAAATTCTCCTCTCAGCAATAACTTAAGCTCTCAGATAGTAGTTACCTCCTCAATCGGAGTATATATAATGGACCTCATCAGATAGGTCGTCACAATTGAAATCAGGAAAACTCAGATATATTAGGTTATTTTCAATTATTACGCATGATTTCATATAGTATTTTATAGAAATGCCGAGGCATACAGCCCTATCCCATCATAATATGTGCATTGCTGATGATCGAATGGCACGAACCATAGATACATCTATTTTATTGTCGAGGCGAACAACCCGCTCCTATGAGAGTGTGATAAATAAACCTGACAAGGCGAACGAACCGATGCCAACATAATGTTCACATTGCCGAGGGTCGAACGACATGAATTATAGATGTATCTATTATAATGCCAAGGCGAACGACCCGATCCCATTAGAATAAGAAGCTTTAACGGGTCCTTGACCCCACTCATGAATAGATATGTGAGATAAAAATTTCTGTAAGGGAAACCTATCGATAAAATGCATAACGCGGGGAAATTCGTAAGAGGAGTAATTATTCTGCGGCTAATCATAAAGCCCGTCAAATATCTATAATATCAAGTGTATCACTGTACACAAGCCTAGTCTCAAGTCGCAGCGTAAAAATGAAGGAATTTAATAGGCAAGAAACAACTCAAATAATGCAGTTCTAGCATGGAGGGAAACTAAGTCTACCCAGGCATAACATGAATCTAGCTACGTACAGACCCTCATCACCTTGTGTGTACGTAGCCCCCGCATCAAGTAGCACATATCAAATATATCACCTAGGGGTAGTTTCCCCCTCACATAGTTAGAAAGGAGACTTACCTTGCTCCGAAGTTCCATAACCGGCTCCAACGCCTCTCTAACACCTCAACTCAAAGCCAAATGTTCCAAAACTAGTCAAACAACGTGAAAATCAATCAAAATATACTCCAATGCTTACAATTTAACAATTTATAATGATTCCCAACTCCGCTCGAAAAGTTAACCCTCGGGCCCACGTACCCGAATTTCAAAAATTATCGAAAATAATTGTAGCTCATAACTTATATAGTTTATATTCCAAAATTCATCAAATTTCTCCCATGAATTGAACCTCAAATTAAGATTTACCATCTCATATATTTGGGGCTCAAAACCCAAATTATTATAATAAAAACACAGATAAAAATGATAAACAACGAAAATAATCATGGAAAAATATCAAAATAAAGGTCA
>ML535895.1:0-19517 GCA_005239535.1 Nicotiana rustica
TATATATATATATATATATATACTTTCAAAATAGTGCATGTACATCATCATTTGGTTTTATAAGCACATACAAGTATTTTTTCATAATTTTCATAATTTTTAATGGCTTTAAATCAATTTATTTCTGCATTTTATTATATAAAATATTCAATAATTACCCTCAAAATTATTTTTTTGATGATTTAATCATCTAAACTTATCATTTAAACTAATCTGAGGTTTTAAATATTTTCAGTGCATTTCTTATAATTACATTTGCATTTTCAAGGCTGAATGACATATTTTGCAATAATAGCTCATATGCATGTATAATTACATTATTTATGCATAAAATTACTTTAATATTTTTATAATGTTAAATAATTGTTTTTAATCATTTTAGTTTAGTAATGATATTTTTATTATTTATTAATTATTTTTCTAAACTATTTATTTGTTAAAATTTGGTATTTAAAATATGGCCCTAATTTCATCCTAATTTCGGACTATACTACCCCAGCCCCAACCCAGTAATACCTGAGCCCAAACCAAATGACCCCGCAAACCAACCAATTAGTTAACCCGACCTAACCCTTTCAAACCCCCGCCGTTGATAAAAATGATCAATGGCACACAATTCCTTCCCCCCTTTCCTTATATCACTCGACCCCAAACCATAACCCCATTCCCTCTAAACCCGCCGCCTCTCGACTCTCCCCCCTCTAAAGAACCCTAACCCGACGCCTCTCAAAAACCCCTATCCTAATCCCTCTTCTAATGGGATTTTCTTCCCATTCACTTACCATATCCATATATTTCCATTATGTGATGACCCAAAAGGTCATCCTGTATTTTATAAGTCAAATCTGTGTTCCAAGGTCTTGAAAACCTCCTTTTATCTCACCTCGATGTGCGTGCGTAGTCCAGGCGTATAGCCTGGAAGCCTTTATGTGAAAAACTGAAAAAATGCTAGTTTTTTCCTTAAAAGTTTGATTTAAGTTGACTTCGATCAATATTTGGGTAAACAGACCCGAACCCGTGATTTGACGGTCCCGGAGGGTCCGTAGGAAAATATGGGACTTAGGCGTATGCCCGGAATCGAATTTCGAGGTCCCAAGCCCGAGAAATGAATTTTTGACAAAAATAATTTTTTAAAAAAAATATAAAGGATTCTAGGAATTTGATTATGTTTGGAATTTATGGTATCAGACCCGTATTTTGGTTCCCGAGCCCATTACAGGTTCAATATGATATTGGTGATATGTCCGTAAAATTTGGTAAGAATCGTTAGTTGTTTGACGTGATTCAGATCCGTAATTGGGAAAATTTGATACTTTAGAAGTTTTGGAAATTTTCTTTGATTTTGATGCTAAATTCATTGTTTAAGATGTTATTTTGGCAATCTAATCGCACGAGTAAGTCCATATGATGTTTTTAAGGTTGTGTACATGTTTGGTTGCGAGCCCCGAGGGCTCGGGTGAGTTTCAGGTAGGTTTCAAGGTGTTTGAACTTGGAAAATCACTGCTGGTGCACCAGTTCTGGTGTGCCCACACCTGCGAGCCTAGGGCCGCATGTGCGAGACCGCAGACGCGCTATTTGGTTCGCAGGTGCGGTCCCCTCGCAGATAATTCTTTCGCAGGTGTGGCCCCCTGTGGGCCTGTCCATTTCCGCAGGTGCGGTCGATTTCCCGCACCTGCGAAAGAGCTTGTGGGACCCAAGCACCGCAGGTGCGAGAGTCGGGCAGTGGAGTTTTTAAAAAAAACAAACTTCAGTCGTTTCTTCTTCAACTTTTCATAAACATAGAAGACCTAGTCGATTTTCTTCCTAAATTATAGGTAAGTGTCCACTAATTAATTTCTTTCAACTTTATAATGTTTTTCATCAATTATCATCAAGGATTATAGGGCTTTAATAGTAGAAAAATTGGGGATTTGGGTAGAGTTAGGGCTTTTTGAATAATTGGAATTTAGACCTCAAATTGGGGTCGGATTCCGAAACTTACTACATATTTGGTCTCGTGGGTTAATGGGTGATCGGGTTTTGGTCCGAACCTCGTGTTTTGACCAAGCGGGCACGGGGTCGATTTTTTACTTTTTGGGAAGAATGTTAGAAAACCTTTAATTAAGAATTCAAATTGAATTGTTTAGCATTTATTGATGTTATTAAGTCAATTATGTCTAGATACAATTGAATTGGAGTCAAATTCAAAAGGGAAAGCAGTGATTGAGGCTTGATTTTGGTCATGGAAGTCGGCTTAAGTGTTTGGACTAACCTTAGCTAGAGGGAATAGGTGTTGAGTCTTATTTGTTATGTGTTTATACCATTTCCAACGTATAGGTGAGGTGACGAGTACCTATACGTTGGTGTCAAGCATGCCCGTGAATCGGATATTATAAATTATGTGGTTTTCATTGATATTTATTGTGTTATAGCTTGAGTTTTACTTTGTGGTTATTCATTTTGGTGGAAATTCTTGTTAATGAACATTGTTGAGTATTGGGTTCCGTTGAGAAAGTTTATGTGAAGATATGTACTTGAGTGAGATTGTTTATAGCTGTGTCCCTTGCCGGGATAGTGATATTCCTATTGTTGTTCTTTGCCGGGATGTTATGAATTATTAGTATGGTTCATATTGTTGATTTTCCTTGTTGGTCTGTTGTTATTGATATTGTTTGGGTGAGGAAGAGTGTAAAGCACGAAGGGTGATGTCGTGTATTGATTATTGTGAGGATGAGAGTGTAAAAGCACGAAGGGTGATGCCGTGTCGTATTATGATATTAAAAGCACGAAGGGTGATGCCGTGCCGTTTCTAATTGATTATTGTTAGAATGAGAGTAAAATCACGAAGGGTGATGCCGTGCCGTTTCTAATTGATTATTGTTAGAATGAGAGTAAAATCACGAAGGGTGATGCCGTGCACTTGCATTTATTATTTGGTGAGGATGAGAGTAAAAGTACGAAGGGTGATGTCGTGCACTGTTTTCTCTGTGTTGCTATTTCCTGCTGTTAATTTGATATTTGAATTGTTGTCTTATTTCGTTATTTCCGTTATCTGATATTTATTTCCCCCAGCACGTTCCCCTTTTTCCCTTGTACTTAACTGGTCATTCTTGTTGTTATTATTGCTTCCGAATATTATTAAATTGCACAGGTTGTCTTTGTTCGTCGTGTCCCAGCCTCGTCACTACTTCGCCGAGGTTAGGCTCGACACTTACTCACTACATGGGGTCGGTTGTACTTATGCTACACTCTGCACATCTTTGTTGTGCAGATCCCAGTAAAGGACCCTACAGACATTGATTTAGGAGGCTGCCTTCAGTCCATGTGGAGACACCGAGGTAGTCCTGTTGGCGTTCGCAGGCCTTGGCGTCCCCTCCAATTTCATTGTATTCTGTTCTACTTATTTCAGAAACAGATGTATTTATTTCCTTCAGACCATTATATGTATTATTCGTAGACAGTCCGTGAGATTGTGACTCCAACGTTCTAGGATAGGTGCTATGTAGTTTTCGTAAAGGCATTAAACTGAGTTAATATATGTTGTTTCGTTTTGAGCTTTCATTCATGTTAGTATTGTACACCACTTGTTATTGAATAATAATAAATGAGTAAGGCAACTTAAATACTCACGTTGGCTTGCCTATCGGGTTCAACGTTAGGCGCCATCATGGTCCCGATGGTGGAAAATTCGGGTCGTGACAAGTTGGTATCAGATCACTAGGTTTCTTAGGTCTCACAATTCACGGACAATCTTGGTAGAGTCTGAGGGATCGGTACAGAGACGTCTGTACTTATCCCCCAGAGGCAGCAGGATTTAGGAATATCTTCACATCTATTCTTCTCTATCGTGCGATTTGACTTCTAAATGCTAATTGAATTTCTATTCTATTCTCTCGTAGATGGCGAGAACACGTNGTTCAACGTTAGGCGCCATCATGGTCCCGATGGTGGAAAATTCGGGTCGTGACAAGTTGGTATCAGATCACTAGGTTTCTTAGGTCTCACAATTCACGGACAATCTTGGTAGAGTCTGAGGGATCGGTACAGAGACGTCTGTACTTATCCCCCAGAGGCAGCAGGATTTAGGAATATCTTCACATCTATTCTTCTCTATCGTGCGATTTGACTTCTAAATGCTAATTGAATTTCTATTCTATTCTCTCGTAGATGGCGAGACCACGTGCTTCTTCATCTACTGATCAGCAGCCCGAGGCTCCAGTTGCAGCTCCTATGAGGGGCCGAGGCAGGGGCAGGGCTCAGCCCAGAGCAGCAGCCCTAGTGGCGGAGCCTCAGGTAGAGTTTGCCGATGAGGTTCCTGCTCAGACAGTTCTGGTAAGACCGGCTCAAGTTCCTGAGGGGTTCATTGCCACCTTGGTACTCCAAGATGCTCTGGTCCGATTAGTGGGCCTTATGGAGAGCGTTTCTCAGGCAAGTCTACATCCTGCAACACCAACCATTTCTCAGGCTGGGGGAGGAGCCCAGACTTCCACCACCCGCACACCAGAGTAGTTAGCTTCTCAGTTCCAGACTCCAGCACCTCAGACCACTGGGGTAGTTCAGCCAGGTACTGTGGCTCAGGCATGGAAGGGAGCAGCTATGACTGTTGATGCTTTATGGAGCCAATTTTAACCGAGCGAAACGGTTTGAGAGATTTATGCCGCACCCTGGCTTCTGAGCTGCCTACATATCCCTGGTTTTGCAGGAATCAGGCCGTATGTAGTTCCGGATCTATCGGTGAAGCATACCGGTGAAATCATTGCAAGGACAAACGTAACATCTAGGGCTGGATCAGTGAATGGTTTACGGGAATTGTTAGGTTTGATATGGCTGGGAGAACTGGAGCAGGATCTCTCCTGCTGGGATTGCCATTGCTCGCTGGGTCACCTGCAAATAAAAGCAGTACAAGTGTGTAATATGCATAAATTTAAACATGATGCAAATTCCCGTTGGACTATGAAAGTTGTCTTTGGACGGTTAGGGATGACGTCCTCAAACCATGATGTCCCGGGCCATGAATTGTTTGATGAGAGATTCGCAGCCCATGAAATGATGTTCACGGCCATGAAGATGGTGCCTCCGAACTATGATGCCTTTGAATAATGATATGAAAAATCAAGAGAGATCCTCAGACCATGACATGGTGTCTTCTGGCTATGAGGATGATGTCGTTAGACTATGACGCCTTTGGAAAAGATGGCCATATTTCAGCCCATGAAATGCAGTAATATGATGCTGACAAGAGAGAGTATAGTCTTGCGAATTGAAGGGCAGAGCTTAGCCCGAAGTAAATGATGCTTGATAAACAACGCTTAGTCTCGGTGAAAAAGTAAATTAAAGGTAGAGCTTAGCCTCATGCAGGTATGGAGACAGAGCTTAGTCTCATGCAAATGAAGGCAGAGATTAGCTTTATGCAGATGGAGGCAGAGCTTAGCCTCATGCAGGTATGGAGACAGAGCTTAGTCTCATGCAAATGAAGGCAGAGATTAGCTTTATGCAGATGGAGGCAGAGCTTAGCCTCATGCAGATAGTAAGGCAGAGAGTAGCCTTTATGCAAATGGAGGTAGAGCTTAACCTCATGCAAAATGGAGACAAAGCTTAGTCTCATGCAGATGAAAGGCAGAGATTACCCTTATGCAGATGGAAGGCAGAGATTAGCCTTATGTAAGGGAAGACAGAGATTAGCCTCATTCAAAGGAAGGTAGAGCTTAAACTCATGCAAAATGGAGACACAACTTAGTCTCATATAGATGAAAGGCAAAGATTAGCCTTATGCAGATGGAGGACAGAGATTAGCCTTATGCAAGGGAAGACAAAGATTAGCCTCATGTAAAGGAAGGAAGATATTAGCCTTATGCAGATGGAGGCAGAGCTTAGACTCATGTAGATAGGAAGGCAGAGATTAGCCTTATGCAGATGGAGGCAGAGATTAGCCTCATGTAGATAGGAAGGAAGAGATTAGCCTTATGCAGATAGAAGGTAGAAGATTAGCCTTATGCAGATAGAGACAGGGCTTAGCCTCATGCAGATATGAAGGCAGAGAGTAGCCTTTATGCAAATGAAGGTAGATCTTAACCTCATGCAAAATGGAGACAAAGCTTAGTCTCATGCAGATGAAAGGTGGAGATTAGCCTTATGCAGATGAATAAATAGCAAATGATAGCAGAATTTCTTAGCTGGTAGTAGATTACGGTGTTGCGACTGTTGACTACGGAGCATGTTATCCTTTGTGCTGCTAGAGAATGTCGGCAAGTGCGATGGTTTCGAGAATTGTGACTTTGAACATGTTCGTTCTTTGTGCTGATAGCAAATTTGCCATTTGCAACTGTGTTGAATTTTTGTGATTTCTCAGCTTGTTTATTCTTTGTTCCTGCATCCAAAGAAAAATCGTGAGTTCTGTAGACGGGGGAGATTGGTTCGTATCCCCACTGGCTTTGCTTGCCTTATCCGGATTGGTCTAATGATCCTGTTTATATCATCGGGGTAACGTTTGCTAAACAGAGCTATATTTAAAATAAGCATGCATGATTTTGTAAAGACATAGTCTAAAAAACTATATATATACTTTTTTAAAGAAATTTAGATGAACCGACGTGTAAAGACCCGTAAAATCCTTAACAACCGTGGTTCAGACCTTTAGGATTGAAAAGTACCCTACGGACTTAGAGGAAATTTTTTGTGAAGGGATGCAGATCTGCGGTCCACTATGCGATCGTATATCAGGTATGCAGACCGCATAATGGCCGCATATCAGGTATGCGGACCGCATAATGGCCGCATAGTTAGACAGTTTACTGTCCATTTCGAGGGAAACTATGCGACCCAAAATGCGATCATATTTTGGTATGCGGACAACATAGTTAATCGCATATTTGCGTTTGAGTTTTTCGGAGGGATTTATGCATCACACTATGCGACCGCATAACATGTATGCAGACCGCATAATTGCCGCATACCTGTGTAGTTTGCTTTTATCTTCTTTGCCCAGTTAAGGCTAGTTATGCGGCAGGTTTTCGGACCGCATAACCAATAGGCGATCGTATTTTGGACCGCAAACCTGCGTCGGGGCACCCATTTTCTAATTTTTAAAACCCGACCCCAGCCTAATATAACACCTATCCCCCATCATTTTTAGACATTTTTCTGTCATATTAGAGTGAGATTAGGGAGAGTTCCATTGAGAAGGCTAAATGGGACATGGATGTGTTAGTTCATGGGAATGAGGATAAAGACCTTACATGCATGTAATCGAAGAATCCTAAACTTATAGGGGGGAATGGGTTAGAGTAATCTTTCACTAAAAAGGGACCATGCAATCTTTGATGAACCCCTAATGTTTGATATAGTACTCAAGTGAGCTCAAGCCATAATCATTATTCCTAATTTTTGGTTTCAATTGTGCTGCATTGTGGATTAGATTGAAGGTGCTAAAGGGTCGGAGAAATTGTGGTAGAAATTAAGGAATAAACACAATTGAGGTATGTATGGCTAACTCTAATCTTCATAGAATAAACTTGTTGGTGCTCAAATATACGGTATGAATTCCCTTGTTTGATTCTCTGAAGAGCAAATGGGTTCTATGTGTTAAGTAGAGAAACTCTTGCTTCCATATTGTTCTAAGTTACTACCATGTAACTATGCTATTTTAAAGTATGAATTGTGATCTTCATGCTCTTTCTTTTGCTATGTGTACGACTCCTCCTTTGAGATGGTTTTAGTTGACATGGAAGATGAATATATGATATGGTTGAAGAGAGAAATGTAACTTAAAGGGGTTAAGTATGCCCAAGTGCCAAGAACTGTAAAATAAATGATGAGAAGAGATGTGAACTAAAAGATTAAAATGATATGGTTATGTCCTAGAGTGAGATGTCTTAGCCGATCGGGCCGAGATCGGACTCCATGATGTACACATGGTGGTAATCGCATCAATAATATGATATTGATAATGTCTCACTATTTCAAGTGAGATTGCTTAGTTGGTCGTACAGAGACTGGACTCTGTGTGATAATGACACGGTTGTAATTATGAAATTATGATATTGATAATGTCTCACTGGTTCAAGTGAGATGGCTTAGCCGGTTGGGTAGAGACCGGACTCCGTGTTGTAACGACACAGTGGTAATTATGGAACTATGATGTTGTGATGTCTCACTTTGGATGGCTTAGCCAGTCGGGTAGAGACCGGACTCCGTGTGATAATGACACGGTGGTATATTAATATAATGACACTTGGCTTTAAAGGATTATTAATCAAAAGATGGCAAAACGGGACAAGAAAATAGGGTAACTCTTATTTGTGCTTTCCTCTATCTCTGTGATTTGTTATATGAAGTCTCTAATTGTATTATTACATGTTTGATGTTTATTCTATCTATAATAAGGATTGTTCATACATACTAGTACTATTCAATGGTACTAACGTCCCTTTTGCCGGGGGCGCTACATCTTCTTATGGATGTAGGTGGCTCTGTAGCTGGTAGCGCTGACTGTTGGTAGTGGTGCCCTCTCCCCTCCTTACAACAGTTATGGTGAGCCCCATTTCCTCTTGGGGCCGTGTGTAGATATATGTTTCTCTCTTTTGTATATGTTGTTCTATTTCAAGGTATAATCGGGGCCTTGTCGCCGACAGAACTATGTTTCATTTCCTTCACTTTAGAGGCTCCGTAGACACTCATGTGGATCATGTATGTTTTGGGTTGTTGTTGGGTTAACTCGTAACTGTAATCCCATCTCTTAAATATTGTAATTAGTGTGTATGTTTTTGGGAGACCCAAATGTTGGTATCGGTACATAAGAAAGAATGGGTTAATATCATGCTAACTTAGTAAACAATGTTGTGCCATAATCTTGGAAAGTAAATGAGTCGGGTAGGAAAGGCTAATCAGGCTTGCTAAGCACCAGTCGCGTCCCCCAAGGTTGGGGCGTGACACGACGATCATGACACGGTTCAAGACATTGCAACTTCTCCTTCTACAGAACTTTGAGGGTCCTCCTAAAAATTCTGCTCCAGTTAGATGGGTTGAAGACTCTGACAGTTGTGCATGCTGCGGTCGGCTGAACATTCTTCAGAATTTTTAGGGTCCTCCTCAAAATTCTGCCCCAGTTTCCAATTGCGGGGGAAATAAGATTTTTATTGAATTGTGACCGAACCCATAGGGATACCTATTTATCCCCTCTTAAATGGGAATCAGGTCGGGCGTACTTCAATTTACATCATTGAGGAATAGCATAAAGAATTACACATAGTACCGTTTGACTGCATCTGAATTGATTGGCTTCGTCCAGACTTCTCCATCCATTTCTGCGAGTATAAGAGCTCCTCTTGTCAATACTCGGTGAACCATATACGGACCTTGCCAGTTGGGAGAGAATTCACATTTGGCTTCATCTTGATGTGGAAAGAACTTCTTTAACACCAACTGCCCCAGTGTGAACTGTCTTGGCTTAACTCCTTTGTTGAAGGCTCTGGTCATTCTATTCTGATAAAGTTGACCATGACATATTGCATTCATCCTTATATGTCTACGAGGGCCAGTTGCTTATAGCGGCTCCTTACCCACTCTGCATCGCTGAGCTCAACTTATTGTATGATTCTTAGGGAAGGAATCTCCACTTCGGCAGGAATAACAGCTTTCGTACCATAAACCAGCAAGTAGGGGGTTGCCCCGGTTGATGTACGGATTGTGGTGCGGTATCCCAGTAACACAAATGATAACTTCTCGTGCCATTGTTTGTGCTTCTCTATCATCTTTCTTAATATCTTCTTGATGTTCTTGTTGGCGGCTTCTACAGCTCCATTCATTTGAGGTCTATAGGCTGTGGAATTCTTGTGCTTGATTTTGAAAGTCTCGCACATGGCTTTCATCAGATCACCGTTTGAATTGGAACTGTTATCCATGATGATTGAATCTGGGATTCCGAATTGACAAACAATACGGTCGTCTTCCACGACTTTCTTAGTCACTGCTTTGTAAGATGTTGCTTCGACCCATTTGGTGAAATAATCAATTGCTACCAAGATGAACATGTGTCCATTTGAGGTTGTAGGCTCGATTGGTCCAATGACGTCCATTCCCCAAGCGGCAAACGGCCAAGGTGAGCTTGTTAAATTGAGCTCGTTTGGGGGTACCTTTATCCTATCTGCATGTACCTGACATCGGTAGCATTTCCGGACATACTGGATGCAGTCTGTTCCCATGGTCATATAGAAGTAACCGGCTCTAAGTATCTTCTTGGCCAAGACAAAACCATTCATATGCGGGCCATAGGTCCCATCGTGTATCTCTTCAAGTAGTTTGGAGTGTTCCTTCGCATCGACACATGTCAATAATCCCAAATCGGGAGTTCTCCTGTACAGGACTCCTCCACTGTGAAAGAAACTGTTGGACAATCTCCGAAGCGTGCTTTTCTGCGTATGATTTGCAAGCTTTGGGTACTCTCCCCTAGACAAATACTCTTTGATATCGTGGAACCATGGTTTTCCATCTGCCTATTCTTCAACATGGGCATAGTATGCCGGCTGGCTATGGATATTTACCGGAATAGGGTCGATGAAATTCTTATTTAGATGTTGTATCATGGATGATAGAGTGGCCAGTGCATCAGCGAACTCATTCTAAATTCTGGGAATGTGTCGAAATTCTATCTTTGTGAACCTCTTTCTCAATTCCTGCACATGGTGCAGATACGACAGTATCTTGGAATTCTTGGTAACCCATTCTCCTGTACTTGGTGTATTAGCAGGTCTGAGTCACCAATTGCGAGCAACTTTTGAATGTTCATATCAATGGCCATGTTGAGCCCCAAGATGCAGGCTTCATACTCTGCCATATTTTTAGTGCAAGGGAATCTGAGTTTAGAATATACTGGGCAATGTTGACCAGTTTCCGATACCAGGACAGCTCCAAGGCCAACTCCTTTGAAATTTGCCGCTCCGTGAAAGAACATCCTCCGGCCATCATAGGATTCAACAATGTCTTCTCCTATGAACAATACTTCTTCATCAGGAAAATACGTTTTTAGGGGTTCGTATTCTCTATCCACAGGGTTCTCAGCAAGATGGTCTGCCAATGTTTGTCCCTTGACTGCTTTCTAAGTCACATAGACAATATCGAACCCACTCAACAGGATTTACCACTTGACAAGCTTTCTAGTGGGAATGGGCTTCTGAAAGATATATTTCAAGGGATCCATCCTTGATATGAGATATGTTGTGTAAGCACAGAAGTAATGCCTCGGATTCTGGGCTACCCAGGTTAGAGCACAACATGTATGTTCTAGCAGAGAATACTGTGCCTCGTATGGAGTGAACTTCTTACTCAGATAATATATAGTCTGCTCTTTTCTCCCTGTCTCATCGTGCTGCCCCATAACGCAACCGAAAGCTCCATCTAATACTACGAGGTAGAGTAGCAAGGGTCTACCTAGCTCTGGCGGTACTAAGACTGGCGGTGTGGACAGGTACTCCTTAATTCTGTCGAAGGCCTTTTGATAGTCCTCGGTCCATTTGGTTGCAACATCCTTCTTCAGCATCTTGAAAATTGGTTCACATATGACCATGGACTGGGCTATGAACCGGCTGATGTAGTTAAGGCATCCCAGGTAACTCATCATGTCTTTCTTGTTCTTTGGCGCTGGTAACTCTTGGATGGCTTTGACCTTTGATGGATCCAATTTTATCCCTCGGCGGCTGACAATGAACCCAAGCAATTTTCCAGCGGGAACCTCAAATGCACACTTCGCAGGGTTTAATTTAAAGTTGTATTTCCGCAGCCTGTTGAAGAACTTCCTCATATCTGCTATGTGGTCATTGGGTTTCTTGGACTTGAGAATGACGTCATCCATATACACCTCGATATCTTTGTGTATCATGTCATTGAAGATAGTGGTCATAGCTCTCATATAGGTGGCCCCAACATTATTTAGGCCGAATGGCATCATCTTATAACAGTAAACTCCCCACGGCATAATGAAAGCCATTTTCTCAGCATCGTCCTTGTCCATCCAAATCTGATGGTAACCAGCAAAGCAATCCACGAACGGCCGAAGTTCATGCTTGGCACAATTGTCAATCAGGATGTGTACGTTTGGAAGAGGGAAATCATCCTTCGGACTGTCCCGATTGAGATCCCAGTAGTCGACACAAACCCTGACCTTTCCATCTTTCTTAGGCACTAGCACGATGTTGGCTAACCATGTCGGATATTCAACTACCCAGAGATCCTTGGCGTTGATTTGCTTGGTAACTTCCTCTTTGATTTTCAAACTCATGTCGGGCTTGAACTTTATGAGCTTTTGTTTTACCGGCGGGCACATTGGATTGGTTGGAAGCTTGTGAGCCACAATGGATGTACTTAGACCAGTCATGTCATCATACGACCATGCAAATATGTCTTTATATGCTTTCAAGAATTGTGTGTATTCCTCCTTCTCGGATGGTGATAAGTGAATGCTGATGCGAGTTTCTTTAACAATTTCTGAATCTCCCAGGTTGACAATCTCAGTCTCGTCCAGGTTCGACTTAGGTCTGTTTTCGAAATCCTCAACTTCTCTGACAATTTCATCAGGTATGATATCATCCTCCTCTTCTGAATCACTGTCCGTTTGTTTTGTTGTTTCATTGCATGTCACAGTCATTGGTTCATCAAGATAGGAAATAGTAAAGTTGTATTGAAAGAATTGATGAGAGAAAAACGGTAATAAATATTGATTCATTAAAACATAAAAATGTTTTTGATAATTTAAACAAATGTTTTGGAACATTGAAAATCTTATTGCAAAAAATGGAAATGCAAAAAGGACATCATTTAGTGAAAAATAAAATAAAAATAGACAAATGGTTGTTCAGCCTAGCTACCGCGGGACTCGCCGGGCCCTGGATGTTCTGACAGTCCAGTTCTTAAGGAATGATCCTTTGCTCACGGCTTGGATGGAACAACCTTCCTCCTCCTCCTCCTCTTCAACAATGACGCAACTATCCATATCATCATCGTCCAAGAATAGATTCTTCAAGGCTGCCAGTGCTTCTTCTTCTTCTGACCCCCATATGACATCGGCCTACTGAAAGGTCTGCTCCATATGTGGTATCGGCTGTTCCAATGAGCAATAAAGACCGCGCCATGGTGGCGACCAGTTCTTGTCTTCTTGCCATGTGTATTTGTATCCCAGACGAAAAGTGGTGCCATGGCGTTTGAGCTGTATTGGCTTGGAGATCCCTTGAAGATTCTTGCCGAGTCCTCTTCCAGGCTCATACCCACTCCTGTTCAGTATGCTTTCAATCTTACTGTCCTACCACTTGTCTTTGTCTATTGCGTTGACCCGCTCTATGTGGTGGTAGGTTCTCCACCCAACCTTGTTCTTCTCTCAACCACTGGGATGGTTTGGCGACTATAGATAGGGTTGCTTCCATCTACATGGATAATTACTTCCTGGTGGTTCCATTCGAACTTCACTACCTGATGTAACGTTGATGCCACAGCCCCAACGGCATGTATCCATGGTCATCCCAATAACAGGTTGTGGGATGATGATATGTCTATCACCTGAAAATCAACCTCGAACCATGTAGGTCCTATTTGCAAACAAAGATTGATCTCACCAATGGTAGACCTCTGAGAACCGTCGAAGGACTTTACATTCATTGACCCTTCTTTGATCTCGTACAACCCCTTGCCCAATTTATTGAGAGTTGTCAATAGACAAATGTTGAGGCTGGATCCACCGTCAATCAGATTCTTGGTGATGAAGTGGTCCTCACATTGCACAGTGATGTGCAATGCTTTGTTATGACTAAACCCTTCAGGAGGAAGCTTATCCTCGTGGAAAGTGATCTTATGAATCTCCAACACTTGACCTACCATATTGGCCATTTCCCCGCAGGTGATGTTATTTGGCACATATGCTTCGTTCAACACTTTCATCAAAGCATTCCTATGCGTCTCTAAATTCTGTAGCAATGACAAAATGGATATCTGGGCTGGGGTATTGTTCAACTGATCGATGACTAAGTATTCCTTGGCCTTCACCTTCCTCCAAAGATCATCTGGGCATGTCTCAATGATAGGAGTCCTGTTGGAAGCCTGTTTGCTAGATTCCGCCAAATGTTCAAGCAAATAGACCCTGCCGGTCCTTGTCATTCCCTGTGCGGCGGTGGATTTTTCTATCTTGATTTTACCTTTACTTATTGCCTCAGTCACGTAATCCCATGGTACAGTGTTGGCATAGAAAGGTGGCATGGTTGACACCTTCACTATGATCGGTGCAGCTACTTTCACTTCAAATTGAACAGGTGTCTCAGCAGATGACATTACATTGACCTCGAACGGCACATGTGCATCTGCAGGAGGTGCCGCTTCAAACTCAAATGGGACTGACGTTGTTACCTCAACATCTCCGGATGACTCAATCTGAACTATGATAGGATTAAGAGTGACTGGTGGCCTCTTTAGATCATCACCTTCTATAATCAACCCGATCGACCCCTCTAGGTCCCAATCTTTTTCTATTTTGATCATGTTGATGCCTCCACCCCTATGATTTTGTTATCAATCAAAGACTGAATCTTATCTTTTAGTGAGCGGCATTCATCAATTGTCCCTTCATGCCGGAATGGTATGCACATGTTTTATTTGGATTAACCCATTGAGAGGGATTCTCAGGGTTTACAGCAAGGATATGAGTAACATAACCAGCAACTTTTAATCTTTCATATAGCTAGTCAATAGGTTTAGCAATGGCAGTGTATTATTTGGGCGGCCTGTGGTCAAAATTGTGTCGAGGACTTGGAAAATTATGGCGAGCAGGGGGTGGCTGTAAGTGAGATGGTTGAGAGTTGTAGGTATGGTAAACATGAGCTGGTTGGGAATATCTGGGTGAAGTAGGCTAATATATAGGTGGTGGAGATGATTGATATGTTGGTGGAGGTGCTGACTAATAGGTGGGTGGGGGTGCTTGGTAGGTGAGTGGAGAATTTTGATAAGTCAATGGGGATTTAGGCCCCTATGCAACCAGTACGGCCCCCACATCTCTTTTCTTGGACACAACACCAGACTGCAGGGCCTTGTTTGTAGCTTGTAGTGCTTCAAAATTGGTAACCATTCCACTTTTAACTCCTTTTTCGATTCTCTCACCTAACTTGATGATGTCAGAGAATTTGTGGTTTTCAATCACCATCAGCTGCTCATAATACTGCGAGTCTTGTGCGTGGATAATGAATTTGTTCGTTTGTTCTTCATCTAGGGAAGGCCTGACCTTAACTGCTTCAGATCTCCAACGAGTAGCATACTCGCGAAAAATTTCTGTGCGCTTCTTCTTAAGATTCTGAATATAAAATACATCTGGAGCATTCTCTGTATTAAACCTGAACCGGTCCATGAAGTCTGATGCCATGTTCACCTAGTTTGACCACTTTGTAGGGTCTTGGTTGATGTACCAATACAGAGCATCCCTTGTCAGGCTCCTCATAAACAGCTTCATGCGAATCTTCTCATCTCTTCACACTCCAACCAATATATCACAATAGGTACTCATATGGACCCTAGGATTACCTGTACCGCCGAACATCTCAAACTTAGGAGGTTTATAACCCTCGGGTAGTTCAACATCGGGTAGTATGCAGAGATCTTCATAGTTCATCCCTTCAAACCCCTTGCTTCCTTCAACACCTTGAACTCGGCTTGTCAGTTTCTTGACTGACAAGGTACGTGCTCATCACTATACACTTATTGAAATAACTATAGTCACACATGAGCAGGACTCTATCTATATATTTGGCCTATTTTAAATTGTCAGTCCTTATCTCAAAATGAACCCGTTCCAAAGAGTCCAATCGAAGCTTAATTAGCCTAGATTGTAGGGAGTCATAACCGTCAAATCCACTGACACTCCTGCACCGATTAGACTCTCACTTGACCAAGAATTAAGCATGTTGCACATTTACTAACCACATTTTTAAAAGGCCATCATTACCTCTCTAATCCCTCACTCTCTCTTCTTCAAAAAGCATAACCGTCGAACCAAGTTCATCATTCCTTTCAACCAAAGTGATCACAATCCTTTACTCTCCAAAAGCTTAATAATCATGTCTTCCAAACCACTGCCTGCTACATCCCCATCAACCACTCCTGAACATAATGTCACACTTGAAGATACTGGTTCTAATTCTCCATCACAACAATGCTCCTCCACCCAATCTCCATCGAATTCTTCTACTCCTCAAAACACTCCGGTTCCAAAATCAATTCCTGAACCCACTCCTTCAGCCAAATCAGCTCCAACTGTTACACCTAGGCCTACTCCAGTACCCAGAAAACGACGAGTAAAAATGCTGGCCAGGAAAATAGTTGCTTCTGGATCTCTTGCTAGGAAATTGAATGAGAAACTTCAGGCAAGCCAGGCCCAAGATTGTGAAAATTCAAGCGAGTCTTACAAATATGCAAATGAGGAAGAAATAACTGGTTCATCAGACACTGAAAAGGTAACCTCTGAAATTAGGTCTGATCCTGAAATTGTTGAAAATAGGTTCATATTAAATGGGTCTGTAGTAGATGTGGAAATAACTGATAAGAGAAGAAAGGGTGGTAAAAATAAAGAAATTGAAATAGAGGGAGAAGGAAGTTCTAAAAGAGGAATAGGGAAGGAAGGCGCCACACTGGAAATTTGTGGCCCACTCTAGTGATTTCTGAGGAGGGTGTCAAGGATTTAGGGGGAAGCAACTCTGGAGAAGCATCAGCAGGACTGGAAATTTTACAGCATGCAGTGGATGAACTTGGTTCATCTATTAAAGAAACCTTGGCTGACTTGATAAGAAAATTAGGGGAAAGCTACAAACCCAAGAAGAAGAGAACCCCCAAAGCCAAGAAAGTTGATACTTCTGTACCAACCAAGAAAAGAAAGGACTCTTCATCTGCTGATGCTCCTACTCCTAAAAGTCGCACTACTAGAAGTGCAGTCAGGCAGAGTGAAGAAGAGATGTAGAAAGCTTTGAGGGAGAGCAAGAAAACGAAAGCTGCTAAGGGGAAGGCAAAGGTTGGCAAGCCTGTTGAGGAAATTGAGGTTGATGATGACGAGATGGACCTGGTCAATCATGAGGAACAACCAGCTCAGGTTGAGGTTAAGACACTCAAGCCCATGAAGGCTAAGACTTCTTCAAAGAAGTCAGCTTCTATATCTGCCAAACCTTCAACCATTACCAAGCAAATCAGGTCTAAATCAAAGAATGTTAAAATCAATGATGATGCTGAGTCGAGTGGAGAAGAAGCGGATGAATCTGGTGGGGAAACTGATAAGCTAACAAACTTTGGAAAATGTACTATTCTGAAAGGAAAGTTGTTCAGGGATCTTGAATAATCTGGATGATTTTTCTTGTGGGCACCTTGGATGTGCAGGGTTGGAAGGACCTGGTGCTTCATCTTGATGGTAGGCTGGAAAGAAATGAGCTTGTGTAATTCATGGAAAATGCAGACGTCAAGGATGGAAGGGTTTCCACTAGAGTACAGAGGGTTGAGATCTCTTTTGATGCCAAAGAACTGGGCGAGATACTTGGTATTCCCTCTAAGGGATATGATGACTACACCAGACAGAGGTGGCCAAGCCTGGATGGACTCCCTTCAGCCCTTCAAATCACAAGGTTCTTCAGTGAGAATGAGAAGGAGATGGAGCCTAGGGTAGTGTTCAAAAGTGAGATGAGGCTACAACACAAACTATTCTTGGAGTTTGTCATCAAGTGCTTACTACCCAGGCAAGAATGAAGGCATATTGCAAGTTACATGGATCTCACTCCCATGGAGTGCTTGTACCGTGGTAGGAAGATTAATTGGTCATCCTTCATCAATCAAATAGTGGAAAGGGTTGTGAATGGCTCCAAGACACATGTTATATCATATGGGTTCATCCTAACTGTTTTGCTTGCTCACTTCAAGGTACCTGTGAAGAAGGCTGAAATGGCGACTGCTAAGGACCACTTTGGGAAGAACACGTTACTGACTTGTGGCTACATTGTGAATATCCCTGAGGATGAACCTGGTTCATCTAGGAAAATGCCTGTGAATAGCAAGGTCAGGACGCTTGTGCATGAAGGTGAGGTCAAGGATGCTGACATCCTTCATTTAAAAACTGACCTTTCAGAGGTTGAAGTTGAGCGGGATGCTCTCGAAGCTTAATTAGATAAGGAAAAGGAGAAGAATGAGGGTGTACTGCAACAGATTCTCTCCCTTCAAGTAAAGAACTCAACCTCTACCCTTCCCAACCTTAGGTGTCCAGTGCCCTCCAGAACCCCTCTATGACCCAGTTTGGGATTGTTTTGTTTTGTTTTTTTTCATGGCTGTGACAGTCTTTCTTTCTTTTTTTGTTTGGTACATGAACAATTATCAAATCAATGAATTGTGATATTTTGTTCTTGACTTTATCTCAGTTCTTAAATAGCTTACATTTTTTGGTTTCTTTTGATGATTAATTCATGATTTTTACTTGCAGTTGCCTCAATGGCCATGAGTAATTATTAAAGTTCTTGTAAGTTTATCATTTTGCAACTTTTCGATAATGCCAAAAGGGGGAAGGTGTGCTTTACGAAAAATTGTGATGTTTATAACCTAATGAACCTAGTTCTCTATGATAAATGCTTAATGCTATAAAAAGTGTCCTTGTTGGATTAAAGTGTCTACATGTATAAGCATAGAGTTTGTCATCATCAAAAAGGGAGAATTTGTTGAATCAAGCCACTGAATGGTTTTGAAGAATGACAAATGTCCTCACAATTGAACCAGGTCCATCATGGAATACATAGACATGCAGAATAAATGGCACGAGAAGAGTTCACACGCAGGAGATAAACATCATCTCTGAATTAAGGGGTTATCTCCTAAGTGAAAAGATTGAAAATTGATAGCGAGATGGACTTCGTATTCAGATAGGACAAAATCAAGATAGAGGAGGATCAAGATAGTTGAGATCAACTCAAACTCTTGCACCAAGAAAGAGTTTCATCAGAATTCTACTTCAGCATCTCAACTACTGATCCTATATATTGTCAAAGTGTTCCTGCTGAATAGTGTGCACAAACACAGAAGTGAAACAAGAACTGAGAGCAAAATTACTAACATAATTTTTCAAGAAGTTCATGTGAAGAATAATCCCTGTGCGACTCAAAAACTACTTGAACCAGCTAGAAGAACCAGTTCCATCTATTATATTTTGAGTCTAGTTGTTTGCAGTAGGTGATTACAAATTGTATCTTTCAGCTTTATCAAGAAGCAATTGTAATAGATACACAGTATTCAAGTTAGAGTTAAATTGAAGTTTGTCGCAATTAGCTAGAGGCTAGTTTGCCACAAGGGGATTAGAGTTAGTCCTTAGGCTTACAAAAGAGTTTATTTTGTAAATGTTGTTTGGCTCATTGACATAGTGAAGAGTTTGGAAAAATCCTACTGGGTAGTAGGTCGTGGGTTTTTCACCTTTTGAGTCAGGTGTTTTCCACATAAAATTGTTGTGTTCTTTTATTTCTGCAATTATATTCCGCAAACTGTAGAAGTTGGAACACCTA
>ML535895.1:19624-31536 GCA_005239535.1 Nicotiana rustica
GTATTGACGTATAAAACATCAATTGGGCTTTGATCGTTATACTAGGAAAGCATGTCTAATTTTTCCGTATTAATGAACGAGTTGAACATGATAGTTGTTGACTTATTTTCTTTTACCTGCATCATTATATCATGTGTTGTTATTGATTATTGGTATTGGACACTGACCTTCATCCTAGCTCAGTATTGCTCTCAGCCCAAGATTAGGTATGTTTCTTATTGAGTGCATTGGGTCGGTTGTACTTCTACTACACACTGTACTTTATGTGCAGATCCAGGTACTATTTAGCGTGGTGATTGCTAGAGTTCACGCCGGTTCTAGGTTATGGAGACTAAGAGGTAGTTGATATGTCGTTCGCAGACCTTGAAGTATCTTTTTCTTATCTCTGTTATCACTGTTTTATCATCTAGATAATTTTGTATTGAGGATTTAACTCTGTATTTTGAGATTATGTAGTGGTCGTGTACTCGTTTACACCAGATCATTGGTTAGTTATAGTTGCATTATTGTTGCTACTTTCAGATATTTTTATGATTGTTCTGTTTTTTAGATTATTAAGTTCTTTTATTTGAGTTTATTGTTATTGTAAAATTATTGGGTTCCCTATAGAGTAGTGTTAGGTACCGTCATAGCTCTGCTGGGAGTTTGGATCGTGATACGTTTGTATCATAGCACTAGGTTGCATAGGCCTCACGAGTCATGAGGAGGCCTAACAGAGTCTTGGAGTGCGGTACTGAGTCATCTGTACTTATCTTCGAGAAGGTATAAGAGATTTAGGAAACTTTATCCTTTTGATTTCCTGTCGTGCGACTTTGTCTCCATCCAAAGCTGATATCTTTAGTTCCTTCCTACTCATTGTATGTGGTTTTGAGTACACGATATCGGTTGGGGACCCGCGAGCTTTGATGATGATATAAATGTGGTGCAGGATTTCTCTTCCCGTGTTAAAAGATCATACTACTATTATTGCTCTGTGAATGAGTTGTCATCTATTGCCTCCCTAGTGTTGGTGTTGACCATGGGCTTGGGTCCTTAACAATGATTTGTGATGACTCACACATTGGGCTTGATGTAGTGTGGGAGAAGACATGTAGGGTGATTGCTTAAACTTCTAGTTGTAGCAGCCTATGAGAAGGATCACTTAGTTCATGATTCGGAGTTTGGCATTTGTTTCATCAAAGGCGAGGAATTTGGGATTGCGATGTTCGGGCGCTAGCCAGTAGACTCATAATTTTAGGTACTTCTGAGTTGAGTAGAGCTCTCATTTGTGTTATTGCGCAGCCATTCTTGTTTGAGCGCCTTAAGAATTGTCAGTATGATAGTTTTTATTCGCTCATCCTCACGAACATGATGTTCAGGGTAGTGCTGAGGAGGTGGTCCTTTGTGTGGATGGTGTGTTGCGACTTTCGGGACGGATTTGCATTCACAATGCTGATGATTCGAAGGAGAGGACCCTGGAGAAGGCTCGTGGTTGTTATATTTTATGCATTCAGGTGTAATAGGAATTTATCATGATTTGAGGCAGCATTTTTAAGTAGGTTTCACAGTGTTTGATTGTCAGCCGATCGAGAATGAGCTTCAGAGACTGAGTGGTTACCTTGGAAAAATAGTCGTGAAAAGGGCGCGACATTGTGTATTTTTTGCTAGGATTGCCACGAATTTCGGGATGTGTTGTATGCTATTTGGGGAATTATGGACTACAAAGGGCATTAAATATTGGTGGCGGCTTCTTGCATTTGAGACTTCAAATTTGAGGAAAAGGGTGTGATTGATCTAGTGAGGGATTTGAATGCTTGATTATCATATTGGTGTGCAAACCATCTTGAGTTGGAGTATGTTGAAGGGTCTTCTAGTTGTTCGTTGGTGGGATGGAATAGATTTTTGTAGCTTGTCGACGAGTGTGGACTCGGGAGGAGTCATTGATTACGTTGTATTGTACCATGGACGGTCAGAAAAATATGTTGATATAAGGTCACACCGGTGGGCTATCTTGATGTTAGGGGTTGCATGATTTTCTATGAGGTTCCTATAAATAGTTTTACCTTCTATCTAGGGGAGTATGTATGCTATGTGGTGGGTTTGGATTTATTGAGGAAGGTGGAACGAGTGTCACGAGGCTGAGTGTGCTTTTGAAATGACCATTATGTCTTTGGTTAACCTCCTCTTCTTTCTTCTATATAATAGAAATTTATGTGGCATACTTCTTTTTTAATCGGTCCAAAAAAGAATATCATCTTTCTATATTTAGAAATAATTTAACTTCAATGTTTCATTTTCACACCTAATGAGATGTTTTACAACAACACATATATCTAACACACTTATTTTTTAGACCATAATTTAAAAGTCTTTCATTCTTTTTTAAACCTCTTCCCAATTCAAATGGTGCCACATAAATTGGGACAAAGGAAGCATGAACTTTTCATATGGGTACTCTTCTCCTATGAAGTTGAAAGGTAGAAATCCACATTTAGGATAGAAGGTGCCTCAGCATGTTTCACGAAGTATTTGTAACATCTTTCAGTACATATAATAGTTGGAATTATTAAATCTTGATATAGAAAACTAAAATGACTTTCAAGTAATTTAAGATTTGTTCTGGATGGCCTACAGATCTTAGCCCAAGATTTTTGCTGGAAACTTGACCAATATTGTCCAAGAAACTAATCATTTGATTTTCAGTACACGAACGGGACAGATTAGAAGAAGACCACGTGAACTTTATGTGCAGAAATTGGATTTCTTCTCTGTTTAAAACAAATAAGAGGTAACTGCACTTAAAAGAAAACAATAATTTGCCTAGTAAAGCGATGTAAAAAATATCATACTACATAAATAAATAAAAACAACACGAATTGTAAGGTGTAGAGATATTTGTACAATCACGTCTCTTAAAAAGTAATTATAAGTAAGTTTTTTTGCGCTAACATGATTTTATAAACTAAAAGTATGATAAGTAACATAGTGTAATGAATTAAATTATATTGATAGTGTGACAGAACCCTTATATGCATCAGTGTGTATAAGTTAATTTTATCCTATAAATACGTAACCATTAGTAGCTTTAGATGACAAATCTAATAAAGTCAAAATTCTTTTAATAATGTCAATGAATTATAATGGATCCACTGATCTTCTCCAAGCTCAAACTCAAACCTGGAACCATATGTTCAACTACATAAGCTCTTCAGCAGCAAAATGTGCAATTCAGCTAGGCATCCCAGATGTCCTATACAAACATGGTAAGCCCATGTCTCTTTCAGACCTCACTGCTGAACTTTCCCTCATCGACCATTCCAAGGTTTCCTTCTTGCCAATTTTAATGCGGTTTTTAGTTCATTCTGGTTTCCTAAACCAACATGAAAATGAACATTACTCTCTTACACCAGCTAGTCAACTTGTTGTGAAAGATAATCCCTTGAGTATGAGGTCATACTTTCTTATCCTCCATGATCCAGTTCTTTTTAAACCATGGTCTTGTTTAAGTGATTGGTTCCAAAATTATTCCTCCACTGCTTTTCTTACTGCTAATGAGATATCATTATGGGATTACTATGTGCAAGAACCAAGAGTAGGTGATAGTTTCAATGAGGCAATGGCTAGTGACTCGAGATTGATTAAAAATGTTCTTATTACGGAGTCTAAACATGTTTTTGAGGGATTGACATCGTTGGTGGATGTTGGAGGTGGCACTGGTACTGTTGCAATTGCCATAGCCAAAGCTTTTCCTGCCATAAAATGCACGGTACTTGATCTCCCTCGCGTAGTAGGAAACTTCAAGGGAAGTGGGAATGTGGAGTTTGTCGGAGGAAGTATGTTTGACAAGATTCCTAATGCTAATGCAATCTTACTCAAGGTACATGTGTAGCTACCAACTTTTGTTACTGCGTGT
Source organism: Nicotiana rustica (assembly GCA_005239535.1). NCBI lineage: Eukaryota > Viridiplantae > Streptophyta > Magnoliopsida > Solanales > Solanaceae > Nicotiana > Nicotiana rustica. The sequence goes on from ML535895.1 coordinate 23,517, forward strand.
CTCTTATTTTTAAGCGTCAAATCAGTCTTTTAAATTATATGCATCGTCCGAGGTAAAACCATCTAAAGGATATATACAGGTAAATCAATCCTATCATTAATTCTGTGATTATTTACAATTAACAATTTCTGACTTTTAAAATCTTATCTACTCGAAAATATTCATGGTTGAGCAGTGGATTCTGCATAACTGGAGCGACGAAGACTGTGTGAAGATACTGAAGAAATGCAAAGAGTCTATTCCGAGTAGGGAACAAGGAGGGAAGGTGATAATCATAGACAGTGCTCGAAAATCCGAATGTGAGAAATGAGTTTGTTCGAGCGCAGCATTATATGGACTTGTTAATGATGGTTTGCTATGCCGCCAAACAGAGAACTAAAATGGAATGGGTGAGGCTCTTCACTGATGCTGGTTTCAACGAATACAAAATAACTCCCACTTTAGGAACAAGGTCTCTTATTGAAATATACCCTTGAACAAGTCTTTGCTCGAAAAGTATGAAAATTGTGCATTTGCTCGTTTCGTATGTGTCAAAGATTATGCCAAAAGGAAAGAAAGAATCGCCTTAACATACTTAAACCGATTCTCTTGATAATCTCTTTAACACCAGTTGATTGCGACAATACGTAACGGTGGATCGAAGTAGGAGAAAATATGTATAATATTTTTAAGAAAGATTGCACCGTATTTCCTTAGAATCACAAAATCCGGTTGCTATTACAAAGTATAACATCGTGTAAAATTTTGTTGAAGCTATTTATTCCATAGCAGATCCGTATGAAACTTTCCTAAAAATGAATGAATGACTTTAGAAAGTGAAGCTATTTATTTCATAGTAGATCAGTGTGAAACTTCCCTAAAAATGAATGAATGACTTTTAGAAATGTCCATTTTTATAGTGGTGTGGGCCCCACTTAATAAGGCTTACTTTAGCCACCCACATCTCTTAAAATGCTATCTAATAATGTATGTAAAGGGTTACCAAATATGGCTTGAGTTGCTTCCACGTTGGGGTACCAAGTTTATCAAATAATTCCCTCATGTTCATAATTAACTTATTAAATCCCTCACCAATCCAATAATTAATCAATTACCCACATAATTATAAATTATCTCTAATTACTTAAAATAATACTTATTTTTAACACAGTTTATATACCCTACTATCATGGTCATGTGGTACCTTATATGGCATTAATCAATAAATTTCGGGTATTATAGCTTGGACCGTATTTTATCCCAAATTGTCAAACTTCGATGAAAATTATTTTCTTCGATTCGCTTATCCTCTCACCTTCACGAATTCACTTATCGCTAGTTTGAAATAGCATAATACTTATAATCTCAAAATAATTTCATTCTGGAACTTATGTCGATTAACTTACGACGAAACTTTAATGTACAAAAATGCGGGGTGTAACATCTCCTTTCTGAGCATTCATCAATTTATTTATGGCATGCTTTCATGTACGAAAACATGGGGTGTAACAAGGGGTGAGCCCCGTGCCCTGGTATACCTTTCGTTCGGGTTGGTGGTCAATCAACGTGACTTGTTCCAGCTCTTTGATTGTTGACTTGGTATCGTCGGATTCATTGGTAATTATGAAGGATCGAATGATCCAGTAGTCGTCATCCTCATGATTCCTTGCTCCTACAATTGGGTCGGGGTTAGTTTCTGTGGCTTCTATTTGGCCACATGCTTTCCCTACGACTCTGATCCTTTCGCTGATGAGAGTGTCGATACCGGTATCACTTGGCCGACTGCTAACATCTCCTTGGCGGTAGGTTTTTCACCGCACAATATTTTTACTCCTTCCGGTGTCGGGAACTTCAGAACTTGATGATGGTCGAAGGTACTGCCCTCATGTTATGGATCCAAGGCCTTTCGAGCAGGGCTTTGTACCTCATGTCACCCTCGATCACATGGAACTTTGTTTCTTGAACGGTCCGACTATGTTTACTGGCAAGATAATTTCACCTTTGGTAGTTTCACTCGCCATGTTGAAGCCGTTAAGAACCCGAGCTACATGCATAATTTGGTCTTGTAAGCCGAGCTTCTCTACGACCCTCGATCGAATAATGTTGGCCGAGCTTCTTGGATCAATCAAAACACGTTTAACTTTAATTTTATGCATAAGAACAGATATCACTAGTGCGTCATTGTGGGGTTGTGAGATCCCCTCTGCATCCTCGTCATTGAAAGACAAGGTCTTTTCTGGCATATCATCCCGACTTCGCTTTTCCCTCGTGATCGACACCTTGGTGCGCTTGAATACAATTCCTTGTGGAATATCGACCCCACAAACGATCATGTGAATTAAATGATGTGGTTCTTCCTCTTCATTCTTCCTATTTTCATCCCAGTCTCTGAAGTGATTCTTAGCTCGGTCGCTCAAGAATTCTCGAAGGTGACTCTCATTACACAAACGGGCTACCTCCTCCCTTAGCTGCTTCCAGTCCTCCATTCTATGACTATGAGCGCCATGGTATTTGCATATTTTATTATGATTCCTCTAGGTCGGATTGGTCTGTAGGGGTCGAGGCCATCTGGTATCTTTGATTCGCCCAATGGTCGATATAATAGTTGATGCATCAACGCTGAAGTTGTATTCCGATAATCGTGGCGCTTCTATGGGCTCGACATTTCTATCGAAACCACTCTTACTCATGAGTCCTCAGGTGCTCTGTCCTCGATCATTTCTTCTATCACCTCGAACGGGGTTGCGTCCAGGGCCGATGTTTCTCGAATCTCCACCGTATAGTTGATATCGATCTCTGTTCGATCGTGGTTCTCTGTCGATGTCCCTTTGAATTCTGCCGACGGTCCTGTTTGGATAAATGGAACCGGAAGGAGCTCCAAACTGATCATCCTCGACCCTAATTATTTACTGGTACCGATTATGCACATCAGCCCAAGTCACAGCTGGATACTCAATTAACTTCTGGTTTAACTGTCGTGAGGCCACCAAACTTCGTATGTTCAAACCTTAAGTAAAATCTTGGACGGACTAATCAATTGCGACCGGGGTAGGTCCATACGTTCCATTTGGAACAGAGATACGAACTCTCTAAGCATTTCTTTATCTTTCTGCTTCACTTTGATGTGCTCCGACCTCCTAGTCTCGACTTTTATGGCTTTGACAAAGGAATATGCGTGCATGTCAAAGGAATCAATGGAGGCGGGGGGAAATTATGATACCATTACATCGCCCTTTTCAATAAAGGTTCTCCAAACTACTTTTGAGAACGAAATCCATATCATCATCCTCTAAGTCGTTCCCCTTTATTGCGCATGTGTAAGAATGACATGCTCATTGGGGTCAGTGGTTCCATTATATTTGGGAGTTTCTGGAATGCGTAATTTCTTCGGAATGGGATTATGAGCCGCACTTGAGGGGAAAGGTTTTTGCATGAACTTCTTCGAATCCAAACCCTTCAGAATCGGTGGTGCACCCGGTATTTGATCAACTCGAGAGTTATACGTTTCTACCTTTTTCTCATTTTCTCAATCGTTTTCTCCCCGATTCAATTTGTTTCGTAAGCTCTTTGAGCATTTTCATAATGGCAGGGTCTGTCTCTGATTCATATTTGACCTCTCTGGTACTGATTCGGCCTGTGAAGAACTTCTAGTGAGGTCTAGGGTTCAACCCTACTTGGTGCGTGGTTGTGATTTTGGAATTGCAGAAGAATGCCTTCATTCTTCTCGTTCTCCTTTTCAAGCTCATACCTAAGAGATTCCCTCTCAGTTTCTACTTTAGCCGGCCTTTTCTTCATCCTCTCAATCTCAATGTCCTTAACCGTACTCTCCTGCTCCAATTCTTTCACTTTGCTATCTTTAGGCACCCTCTTGAATGAACTATGTTCTTTGGGCGAATTAAGGACTTCATAGTCACAATCAAGGGGAGGTGCCTTGGTGCATTCTATTTGCTGATGATATAGTGTTGATTAACGAGACAAAAAGTGGAATTAACACGAGTTTGGAGGTTTGGAGACAGACTTTGGATTCTAAACGTATTAAATTGAGTAGAACCAAAACAAAATACTTTGAGTGCAAATTCTGTGACGGGACCCATGAAGCAGGCATAGAGGAAAAACTTGATGCTCAAGTTATCCCCGAGAGAGAGAGTTTTAAGTATCTCGGGTCTTTTATCCAAGGTAACGGGGATTTTGACAATGATGTCGCACATCATGTTTTTAGACTTGCGCGCATATTTGGTTTAAAGCCCTGAGGGCTCGGGTGAATTTCGGGTATGCTTCAGGATGTTTTGAACTTATAAAATTCTGTTGTTTTGCTGCTACTGGTGCACTGATGCCTTGTTCTTCGCGATCGCGAAGTATCTCCCACGATCGCGAAGAGTAAAAAGACTAGGGGCCAATTTGTTCTTCGTGAACGCGAAGTCCTGAATGCGAGCGCAAAGCACTGGGGGGAGTACCCTTCGTGAACACGGGCAGGCTTACGCGAGTGCATTGAGTTATGGGCCTGAGGGAGGGGAGCCTCGATTTGTTTTACATGAACGCGACCATTGGGCTATGTCCAAAATCACCATATGAATCTATTGAAACAATCATAACACCATGCCGGGGTCGTCTATAAAAAAGTCAAACTCTGGTTAAGTCTTCTAACTTATGCATCCAACCTTGAGACTAAGCGTTCCAATTCGCACAAAAACATTCCCGAAACTAAACCAACAACTCCGACAAATCACTTAACCACAAACACGCATATGTAAGACATAAAATAGATAAAATTGGGCTAACACTCAAAATGTTTGTCCAGGTCATTACATTTATATATATATCGGTCTACGCATCGCAACAAACTGATATTTTGATCGACTTGCATGTTGCAATGGTAATATTGATCGCCGATTTATGTCCGACTAATGCTTAGGCAAGGACTCGCCCCGCCAGAGTATAGTATTCACCGTGAGCACAGGCACAAGGTAATATTTATTCTTTGGTGAGGGGCATTTTTCTAGGAACCCGTACACTTGGGAGAGTAACCTTCGCAAACGCGGGCAGGCTTACGCGAACGCATTGAGTTATGGGCCTGGGGGACGGGAGCCTCAATTTTTTCTACGCGAACGCGACCATTGGATCGCGATCACGATAGTCATCAAAAGCAATGCTTCGCGAACACGAAGGCCATTATACCGTAACACTCTGCGATCGGGACAGGCCCATCGCGAACGCAATGAAGGCATGCCCAACAACTTAAATTGAATTAAAAATGGGCAGTATATATTTTTCTCATATTTTCAAACTAATAAGACCTAGAGGCGATTTTCATCACACAAGTTCTTCCCTAAAGTGTTGGTAAACAATTCTAACTATTTTCTTTAGATTAACCATTGTTTTTAATCACTTTTCAATCAAAAATCAGGGGTTATCATGGTAGAAATTGGGGGTTTGGGTATTATAGAGAATTATGTAAAAATGGAATTTTGACCTCCAATTGGGGTCGTATTTTGAAACTAATTACATATTCGGGCTCGGGGGTGAATGGATAAACGGAATTTGGCCCCAACCCCGAGTTTGGACAGAGCAGGCTCGGGGTCGGTTTTTAACTTTTTTTTTGGGAAACATAGGAAGACCATAGTTTTGCATTAAAGTTAGTTCTTTTAGCACTAAATAATAATATTGAACTAATTATGATTAGATTCGAGTGTGTTGGAGGTGAATTCGAAAGGAAAAGCTGTAATTGAGCAGTGAGTGGTCTGGGAAAGTGAGATAAGTGTTTGGTTTAACCTTGACTTGAGGGATTAGGAATCCCCAAATTATAATCTAAGTATTTAAATTGTACTAGGTGAGAATCACTTACCTTGTGTTTCTTGATGAAAATATCCACTAGAAGCTCTCCAAAATTGCCCAAACCATGAGAGAAATGAGTGAAATGTGCAAAAATCATGACTTTAAATAGTCTGCCCAGGCCCATCCTTCTTCGTGATCGCGGGAATACCTTCACGATCGCGAAGGCTAAAAATACTACCTCCAGAAATTCCTCTTCGCGTTCGTGGTCCCACAGCCGAGTTCGCAAAAGCTAAGCACTTCCAGGCCCCAACTCCCTTTCTTCTTCGCGTTCGCGACCATTACGTCGCATTCACGTAAGCTTGCTCCCGTCCTCTTCCGCGTTCGCGACCCCCTTATCGCGTTCTCCTAGAACAAAAATCCACAGCCCGAATTTCATCTTCTCGAACACGTGAGACCCTTTGCGTTCGCGAAGGACAACACCAGAACAAGGAAAAATGGTCAAAACCCATTCCGGATCACACCTGAGGCCCTCTGGACTTCGTCCAATCACAACAATCATTCCCAAAGCATAACACGAACCTGCTCGAAGCCTCAAATCACACAAAACAATATCGAAACCACAAATTACGTATCGATTCAAGCTTAATGAACTTCCACATCCGCTGCCGAAACCTACCAAATCACGTCTAATTGATCTAAAATTTTGCATACAAGTCACATTTGATATTACATACCTACTCTTACTTCCGAAATCAGATTAAAATCCCTATATCAAAAAGTCCACTCCCAATCAAACTCCTCCAAAATCCTTTAATTTCCAATTTTCGCGAAATGACCTATGGACCTCCAAATCCACATCCGGACGCGCTCATGTTACACCCCATATTTCGTACGTGAAAGTACGCCATAAATAAATTAATGGAAGTTGGGGAATGAGATTATTTTGAGATTATAAGCATTATACTAATTCAAACAAATGATGAGTAAATTCGTAAATGTGAGAGGGGAAGCAATTGAAAAAGATGAATTTTCGTCCAAGTATGATATTTTGGGATAAAATACGGCCTGAACTAAAATACCTGATATTTATGGACTAGTGCCATACAAGGTACCACATGGACATAATAGTAAGGTGTATAAAATGTATTAAAAGTGAGTAGTATTTTAAGTGAGTTGAGATAATTCTTAATTATATGGATAATTGGTTACTTATTGGATAGTGGGAGATTATTAAGTTAATCAAAAGATTAGTGGTTAATTAATAATGATTTTGGATAAGGTTTTAACATCATTAACATGTCACGACCCAAATTTCCAAACCCTAGGGATCATGATGGCGCCTAACACTATACTTGCTAGGCAAGCCGATGTTAGAACTTAACTAACCGTTTTCTTTTAAATTTTTATTCAAATATAAGTAGACAGTTTAAAAATGATGTGAAATCTAATGTTGTCCAATAAATGATATCATGAATAGTGTGCGAAATAACAAAAATGAAACCACAAAACTAATGCTAATATCTAGCTACATAGGGTTTGGAGTCACAATTCACGAACTACTAAAGAATACTACAAGTATTTGGCTGAAAGAAAATATGTATCTATTTTGAATTAAATAAAACAATAGATAAATAATATGGAGAAGACTCTAAGAATCTGCGGACGCTAGCAGATCTACCTCGTGTCTCCGTGTGAATAATCAACTACTACTCGAAATCATCTCTGACCGAAACTTGGATCTGCACAAGAAGTGCAGAGTGCAATATTAGTACAACCGACCCTATGTACTGGTAAGTGACGAGCCTAACCTTGACGAAATAGTGACGAGGCTACGGTAGAGCATTTATAATATAACCTGATACAATGTATAATAAAACAAGAAGGGAATACTAAACTAAATAAACAATAACTTGCAACAATTAATAAAATAGCTCAGCTAGCTTTTCCAGATCTCAGCTATAACCAATTCTTGCGAGAATTTCCAAGTTATAATTTAAATAATGGTAAAAGCAGAATATGGGAACAAAAAAATAAATCAGTGAGTTTTCCAGTCTTTATCAAATAACAAGTAAAACATGAATATTATCCCTTATTGCTCCTTGTTGCGGCGTGCAACACGACCCCACATGTCCTCCCTTATTGCTCCTCCCTATATATATATATCACCCTTATTTCTCTTGTTGCGGCTTCATTAAACCCACACACCACATCCAATTGTCACATGCCTGGCCTATTTCTAACCCTGCAATATATATATATATATATATAT
>MDKG01707644.1:0-34618 GCA_005239535.1 Nicotiana rustica
TTAAATGTCAGTCAGTTCATTAACGGAATTAACTGGAATCCAAAAATGCTGCCTTTGCTGAACATTGCTTTTCCTTTTGAACAGACACTTCTTCCTGAACAGACATCACACCTCTTCCGATAATTGCCTATAAATTTCGAAGCATGGCTTACTCTTCACTTACTGAAAATCGAGAATTTCCTTCTGAATACTACATTCTACTTCGCAGTCTCTCCCTCAAATTCGTAAGTGTGATTTTGCTCTGTTCTTTGAGTTCGTTTGTATCCTGCAGTTTGTATTGCCACTGTTGCAGGAAGGTTTATTCCGTTTCATCCTGGGAGGATTTAATCCATTACCTTGGCAACTTGTGAGGGGGTTAAAATTCCTTAAGGACGCACAAGGAAATTGTGGACTCGGAATATTTATTATCGTTTACAGATTTTTTGTTTCTTCTAACAGTTTACTGATTTCTGTTTTAACACAGAATACACCACAGTAGATATCACGGCGGAATCGAAATAATATTCTTATGCCATGCATTACTTGCAAATGTCTTATCAAGAGGCATGATATTGTTAGGTATAACAACAAGTAGTGTACCAGCAATGATTTTATTATGTGGTCGTACACGCATTTTAGATTTGATATACATTATTGAATAACTGAAATAAATACCATAAATATATCAAAGCAGAGCATTAGTGCTAAACTTATAAAGAAAGCAAAAGTAATAATATGGTATGAAGCGGTTTTGGCTAAGCGTCAAACAATCGATAACAATCGCCCAGAGTATTAGAGATATATTGGATATCAATGAATCGTTTGATGAAAAAGTAATAGTTTGGGAGGTGATTTTTGTCATGTACGATCAGTAGTACCAAAATTGACGAAAGTAGAAACTGTAAAAGCTAGCTTGCCAAAATTATATTTATGGACTCAAATGAAATATATTCAAATGACAAGAAATATAAAAGTAAGAATAGATCCAACATTTAGTGACTTCTTGCTTCCTGTCGGAAACGAAGAAGAACATCCAAAAATGTTGATTTGGTTCTTCTAGAACACTTGGTTATCAACCCTAATGGTAATAGTAGTATATTTAATAAGGAAAATATTTTCATCATTAGATTAAAACACATTTTATGCAAAGTATATGATAGAAAGTAAAGAGTTATCTTAGCTAACATAAATGAATATGTTGATCAACTAAATAAAAGGTTGATTGCTAAATTTTATGGTAAAAACAAAATATTTTTTAAATTGACTCAACAGAAAATGATACCACCAATTACAACCATGAAGAATACTTAAATACTTTAATACCAAACGACCTTCTACTGTACATGCTTGTTGTCAAGTTCATTATTTCTACATATGTTAGTGTCACCATATATGTAATAGACTAAGATAAAGTTGATCTTCCATTGCATATAGGTTGATATTGAAGAAAAATACGTCGTCATGCTACTGAAAACTTAGATCCCTTAATAGCTTATGTAATAGTACACATATGGTATATATAAGTTTTAACAATAATGTCATACATACAAAACTTATGATACTAGTTAATGTGCTTCTAAGTATGTGTTTATCCCCGAATTCAACTTTCGTTTTCTGAAAATAAAGAATATCTTTTTAAATTTGTGTGAAAATAAATTTCAGTATGTTTATGTTTTGTAGTTATAAAAAATAAAGCATAAGAACAAACATCCTAAATATCGGACTATATTTATAACAATGTATTTTCTTACACGAATAACTATATGTTGCACTTTCAATAAAGATATCAATATCGACAACTAGAGTTTTGGTTATGGCAGAGCAACCAAAGCATTAGAAGGAAACATATACAAAAAAATATCGTTTATAAAGAAGTATTCGGTAAGATACCATCACATTGATCATTTGTGTTAGTTCTGATGATGTCCTTTCATTTTGAAGTAACGTATTATGTTAATGTAATAATATTTTTCGATATTTAGATGATTGTTGTATTATTATACATAAAATTTCTCTAATTAATTAAAATTTTATTGTTTATTCATACAAATAAATATTAAAACCATCATGTGCCATTATTAACGTGCATCGCACGTTTATAGATACTAGTCACATAAAATGCTTCAAATTCATTATTAGTGCCTTCAATCAAGAGATTTTTAGAGCCTGTTTGGATTTGTTTAAAAAGTGGATTTTTCGCAAAAATAGATTATAGGCCAAAAGCAATAAGTTAGGATTGCCCAAGTTTTTACTTTTGGCTTGTTTGAAGCAATTTTTTACTCTGTAAAAACTAAAAAGAGCTTAAAAGCAATCAAACACCCTTTTAATTACACATTTTCCTTTTTTCTTTCATCTCTTCTCTCAATCTTGTTTTGCCGCCTCCTTCACTCTTCTTCTTCTTCCATCAACTCTCCTCACCTATTTCCCTTTTCTTCTTTCAGTAGCTTTATTTTTTCACATTTATTTCGTCAATGGTAAGACAGAGGTGCTCCCGTCGATCCACAATAAGTGATTTTTTGGCCTTTTTTAAATCCAAAATAAGTAACTTTTCATATTTCAAAGAAGAATTATTTATTTTTTTCGTACGTTGTCCTTGGAGTAAATAATGTTGGAGTATGTGTTAGGAGTGTTTATGTGAAGAGATAGTAAAAGTTAATATGATCAATTTCATTGCTAATTAATATTAAAAAATGAACAATTTAATATATGTGAAAACAACAACAAAAACACTTATTTTGGACCGAAGGAAGTAATTGACAGTGTTGAATTGGCAACGATCGTCGTAAACAACAAATTTGATAACAACTAACGAACTTCATATAAATTTGGTACAATTGATTTCTGGTTATAAAAATGTTAAATTATGCAAAATTTATACGAACTTTAACAACTGACAACTTTCATAAAATATGAAATTTCATAAGATCTCTGGATGTTAATCACCAAGCAATTGTACCAAATCTATATGAATTTCATAAACCTTTGCATTTCAATCATCAAGTTGTCAAACTGGTTCAGTAGTTATACAACTTATTTATAAATTTCATATGAATTTGATAAAAAATTAATAAATAACTGACTGTTTAAAATATAAATTTCATATAATTAATCATATAATATATAACTTATTTATAATTTTCATGCAATATTACTACATTACTGGGTTGATGATTATGATGATACAATATTACTACAAAAAATAATACAATTGCAATAATATACAACTTAAATATAAATTTTGTACAACTATAATAGAAGTTTAATATAATTTTGATACATATATATATCTTTCATATGAAACTAATATAATTACAATAGAATACAACTGAAATATAATTTCATACAACTATAATACAACTTTTCATATTATAAGGAGGTTGGTTGAACTATACAGGTAGGGCTGTGCATAATTCGGTAATTACCGAATTACCATACCGAAATCAAAATTTTTGGTATTTGGTATGGTATTTGGTTTAAATTTTCAAAATATTCGGTATTAGGTATGATATTTAGTATTTGAAAATAAAATACCGAAATACCGAATACCGTACCGAAATACATACTAAATTACCTAATATACATATTATATATAGCATAAATATAAAAGTTATAAAATTTTACTTCCTTTTGTTCTTAGTTTTTTTTAAAATATTTCCCACTATTTATTTTCACCATACATACCTTTACCCCCATTTTTTTGGTTACCTGCTTACACCCAATTGTTTTCCCCTTTTAGTTTTATGTTTAGAATCCACGATTTTCAAATCTTACTGCAACTTAGACAAACCATAGACAAACCTTACTTCTAGTATTGTAACATTCATAAGATTAATTTTATTGGCTAGTTATAATTTAATTTTGTTGGCTAGTTAAGATATTTTTCTCCCCTAAATATTACGTTCAAAAAGTTACTTTAGAGCCGAACAACCGAAGTTACCGTAGCGAATAAACCGAAACCGAAAGGCGAAAAACCGAACCATACCGAATTTAATTAGGTACGGTATTGGTATAGCATTTTAGGAAACCGAATACCAAAAATACCGTACCGAATTGTCTAAATACCGTACCGACCGATGAACACCCTTATATACATGGATAAGAAGAAGGATTTGCACATGGTGTTTATTGACCTAGAAAAATTATATGACAAGGTACCTAGGGAAGTTCTTTGGAGATGCCTTGAGATGAAAAGTGTTCCGGTTGCTTATATTAGGGTAATTAAGGACATGTACGATGGAGCTAAGACCCGGGTTTGGATAGTGGAGGGAGACTCTGAGCATTTTTCGGTTGTTATGGGTTTACACCAAGGCTCGACGCTCAGTCCGTTCTTATTTGCCCTGGCGATGGACGCACGGACACACCATATACAAGGGGAGGTGCCATGGTGTATGTTATTTGCCGATGATATTGTTCTGATTGATGAGACGCAAGACGGTGTTAACAAGAAGTTTGAGATTTGGAGACAAACTCTTGAGTCTAAAGATTTAAAGTTGAGTAGGACTAAGACGAAATACGTAGAGTGCAAGTTCAGCGGCATTTCGGGAGAAGTGTACATGGACGTGAGGCTTGAATCTCAAGTCATTCCCAAGAAGGATATCTTCAAGTACCTGGGTCGGTTATCCAGGAGGATGGGGAGATTGATGAGGATGTGTGATGACCCAAAAGGTCATCCCGTGTAATTTTAACTTAATCTGTGTTCCGAAGCCTTGAAAGACTCCATTTATCTCACCTCGATGTGCGTGCGCAGCCCGAGCGCGTAGCCGGGAAGCCTTGATGTGGAAAATTGATAAAATATTAAATTATGATAATTAATTGAATAAAGTTGACTTTGGTCAACATTTTTGGTAAACGGACCCGGACCCGGACTCGTGATTTAACGGTCCCGGAGGGTCCGTAGGAAAATATGGGACTTGGGCGTATGCCCGGAATCGAATTCCGAGGTCCCAAGTCCAAGAAATAATTTTTTAAAGAAAATTGTTTTCTAAAAAATATAAAGGCTTTTGAAAATGAACTTTGATGAAGCTTATATATAGTACAGCTTTCTGTTTACAATTTTTGAGACAAGAATATTGTGAAAGGCTTTGACCTGAATTGTGAAATCTTTTATAAATAAAAGTGATGTGATTGTCTGGTGGGAGCGGGTTGCACGCTGCAACAAGGAGTGATAAGGGTGGACAGGTGGGAACGGGTTGCACGCCGCAACAGGAGAAATAAGGGTGATATATATAAGGAGGAGCAATAAGGGTGGACAGGTGGGAGCAGGTTGCGCGCCGCAACAAGGAGCAATAAGGGATGACATTTATGTTTTACTGATTTTAAACATAAAAGATTTGAAAACTTACTGTTTTACGTTACTATTTTTCATATTATGCACTTACAGTTATTTTAAAGTGAAAGTTGGAAATTTGGAAACTTATGTGAGAATTGGTTATAGCTGAGACCTGGAAAAGGTGGCTGAGTTATTTTACTTATTGCTACAGATTATTGTTTTGTTCAGCTCAGAATGTCCTGTCTTGCTTTATTATATATTGTACTATGATGACCCAAAAGGTCATCCAGTTTTAATTTAACTAAAATTGTGTTTCGAGGCCCTGAAAGCCTCCATTTATCTCACCTCGATGTACGTGCGCAGCTCGGGCGCATAGACGGGAAGCCTTTATGTGGAAAATTGAATAAAGGCTGAATGTATGATAATTAATTGAATAAAGTTGACTTTGGTCAATATATTTGGTAAATGGACCCGGGCCCGTGATTTGACGGTCCCAGAGGGTCCGAAAGAAAATATGGGAGTATGCCCGGAATCGAATTCCGAGGTCCCAAATCCGAGAAATGAATTTTTAAAGAAAATTATTTTCTGAAAATAATAAAGACTTTTGAAAATGAACTTTAATGTGAAACTTGTGTTACCGAGCCTGTATTATGGTTCCGGAGCCCGGAACAGGTTCAATATATGTTATATGAGGCATCTACAGAATTTGGTAAGAAACGGACTTTGATTTGACGTGTTTCAGATCAAAAATGGAAAATTTGATAGTTTATGAAGTTTGAGGAAATTCTATAGATTTTGGAGCTTAATTCGTTGTTTTTGATGTTATTTTGGTGGTTTTATTACTCGAATAAGTCTGTAGGATGATTTTGAAGTCGTGTGCATATTTGGTTTTGAGTCCCGAGGGCTCGGGTGAGTTTCGGGTAGGTGTCGAAATGCAAAAGAGTTGGAAAAATCTGATGTTAGGACTGTTTTCTGGTGTCTGGTGTGATACCCTTCGCGAACGCATGGTAAGCCACGCGAACGCGAAGGGTAAATAGTGTGGCCTGTGATTTTACTCTACGCGAACGCGTAGAGGGTGACGCGAATGCGGAGCACTGGATAGTGCCCCTACGCGAACGTGTCCCCAGGGGTGAAAACGCATAGAGTTAGGTTGTGGTCTGGGGGGCTGGGTAGCAATAGTTCTACGCGAACGCGACCATAGGCTCACGAATGCGTAATCCTAGAGGGCCAAGTCTCCGCGAACGCGGCCGTGGTGACGCGATCGCGTAGGTTCAGCAGGTCAACCGTTCGCGAACGCGGCCAAAGGCCTGCGAACGCGAAGGGTAATTTCGCCTAGTGATTTTCAAAGTTCAAAAATAGAATAGTTACGGGATTAAACCCATTTTTTCTCAAATTTCTTCTTCTCCACTCTTCTTGGGAGATTCTTGGGAGACCTTTCCTCCATAACTTCATAGGTAAGTGTTCTTAACTCTCTTTTCTTCCATTTTCATCATCAATCACTAGATTCTAGGCTTAAAAACATGAAATTGAAGGGTAGAAATTGGGGTTTTGGGTAGAGTTAGGGCTTTTGGAATTTTGGGGAATTCAACCTCGTTTTGGGGTCGGATTTCAAAACAAATTGTATATTCGGGCTCGTGGGGGAATGGATTTCAAAACAAATTATAAATTCTACTGTGTTAGTAATTGTTGCCCCTTTATCCCCAGCATGTTCTTCACTGTAACTGTATTTCCTGTTATATTATTAAACTACACATGTATTAATTGCGGTCGTGTCCTAGCCTCGTTACTAATTCGTCGAGGTTAGGCTCAGCACTTACTCAGTACATGGGGTCGGTTGTACAGATGCTACACCTGCACTTCTTTATGTTGTGCAGATTACGTAGCCGGACCTAGTGGACACTGCTAGAGGGAGTATCCTTTAGTCCACACAAGCGACATCAAGGTAGACCCGCAGGCGGTCGTGTGCCCTGACGTCACCTTCTATCTCTTCTTTTTGTCATTTTGTGCATTTCCAGACAGATGTACCATTTTATTTCAAACTAGTGCTTTTAGTCAAATCTTAGTCTAGTTCGTGAGATGGTGACTCCATTTTTCTGGGTTTGTACTTAAAGGATTTCTATGAGTTGTCTATTTTGGTTTAGAAATTATTAAACTTTCGTATTTTCATTATGTTCATCTAGTCAGTATTTACTATTTTTAATTGTTAATATGTCCACTCATTTTAAAACGTTGGCTTGTCTAGCGAGTTCAATGTTAGACGCCATCACGGCTTGAAGGTGGGATTTCGGGTCGTGACAAGTTGGTATCAGAGCTCTAGGTTGCTTAGGTCTCACAACTCACGAAAAAACTTGGTAGAGTCTGAGGGATCGGTACGGAGACATCTGTACTTATCCCCCAGAGGCTGCAAAGTTAGGAATGACTTCATATTTCTTCTTCTCTGTCGTGCGACTTGAATTCAAAATGATAATTGAGTTTCTATTCCATTCTCTCGCAGATGGCGAGGACGCGTACTTCCCCAGGTTCCGATCGGCAGCTCGATACTTCTGTCGCAGCTCCTACGAGGGGTCGAGGACGAGGCCGAGGCCGGGGCAGGGCTCAGCCCCGAGCAGCAGCCCTAGTGGAGGATCCTCAGGTTGAGTTCACCGAGGAGATTCCCGCTCAGACTGTCCCAGTTGGACCAGCTCAGGTCCCAGAGGGATTCATTGACACCCCAGTGCTTCAGGACGCTCTAGTCCGCTTGGTGGGACTCATGGAGAGTGTGGCTCAGGTCGGTCTTCTTCCTACTGCACCATCCGTCTCTCAAGCTGGGGGAGGGACCTAGACTCCTGCTACTCGTACACCAGAGCAGTTAGATCCTCTGTTTTAGACTCCGGCACCTCAGACAGCCGGAGTAGCTCAGCCAGGTATTGTGGCACCGGCAGTTGAGGGAGCAGCTATGTCAGCAGATGCTCTATGGAGATTGGATAAATTCACCATGTTATTCCCTACTACTTTCACTGGTGCACCATCAGAGGATCCCCAGGACTATTTGGACAGCTGTTATGAGGTTCTTCGAAACATGGGCATAATGGAGTCCAATGGAGTTGACTTTGCTACGTTTCGTCTTTCTGGCACCGCCAAGACTTGGTTGAGAGATTACTGCTTGACCAGACCAGCTGGGTCTGCACCTCTTACTTGGGCTCAGTTCTCCGAGTTGTTCTTGGGGAAGTTTCTTCCAGTTACTCAGAGAGAGGATCTTCGGAGGCAGTTTGAGCGTCTCCAGCATGGCTCCATGTCCGTCACTCAGTACGAGACCAGGTTCATTACTCTAGCCAGGCATGCTATTATGGTACTCCCCACTAATCAGAAGAGGGTTCGGAGATTTATTGAGGGTCTAGCTCAGCCCATCAGACTTCATATGGCCAGAGAGATGGGTACTGATATCTCCTTTCAGGATGCAGCCGACGTGGCCAGGCGCATTGAGATGGTATTATCCTAGGGTGGTGGTCAGGGGTCTGACAAGAGACCTCGATATTTCGGCTGATTCAGTGGTTCCACATCTGGGGGCAGAGATGCTTTTGGTAGGGGCCATCCCCCTAGGCCTTTTCAGTCAGCACTCCAGGTATTCCGCATTGCCCCAGCAGCTCCCATCAGTGCACCGCCAATTTAGAGTTTCCAGGGTGGTCATTCTGGTCGTCAGGGACAGTTACCGGGTCAATATTCTCAGCAGCCGAGGTCTTGCTTCACTTGCGGTGGTATGGGGCATATTTCCAGGTTTTTCCCCCGAGGTTTTGGTGGTTCTCAGTATCAGGTGTTCCCGTTCCATAATTCCCACATCAGGTGCACCCCCACCCCCTAAGCCAGCTAGGGGTGGTGGTCGTGGTGCCAGAGATGGAGGTCAGACTCATAGAGGTGGAGGACATGCCACGAGGGGTAGAGGTCATGCCACAGTAGGTCGACCTAGAGATGTTCAGGTTGGAGGGGCTCCACCCCGATGATATGCTATTCCTGCCAAGCCTGAGGCTGAGGCCTCTAATGCAGTTATCACAGGTACAGTTTCAGTTTGCAGCCGAGATGCTTCGGTGTTATTCGATCCGGGTTCTACTTTCTCTTATGTGTCTTCATATTTTGCCCCTTATTTGAGCATGCCCTGTGATTCCCTGAGTACTCTTGTATATGTGTCTACCCCGGTGGGTGATTCTATAGTGGTAGATCGAGTCTACCGTGCTTGCTTAGTAGTTATTGGTGGTATGGAGACTCAGGTTGATCTTTTGCTTCTGGATATGGTTGACTTTGATATTATATTGGGGATGGATTGGCTCCCTATCATGTTATTCTGGACTGTCATGCCAAGACAGTGACCTTAGCCTTACCAGGAGTACCTCGTTTGGAGTGGAGAGGAACTCCTAGTCATTATTCTGGTAGACCTATTTCATATATGAAGTCTTGGCGCATGGTCGAAAAGGGTTGTTTGGCCTATTTGGCCTATGTTCGTGATTCTAGTGTTGAGGTTCCTTCTATGGAGTCTGTACCCGTGGTTCGTGAGTTTCCAGAGGTATTCCCTGCTGACCTGCCGGGTATGCCACCCGACAGAGATATTGATGTTTGCATTGAGTTGGCTCCGGTCACTTAGCCCATTTCTACTCCGTCGTATCGTGTGGCTCCGCTAGATTTGAAGGAATTGAAGAAGCAGCTATAGGATTTGTTGGATAAAGGCTTCATTAGGCCTAGTGTTTCTCCATGGGGTGCCCCAGTGTTGTTTGTCAAGAAGAAAGATGGCTCTATGAGAATGTGTATTGACTACCGGCAGTTGAACAAGGTTACTATTAAGAATAAGTATCATTTGCTGAGGATTGATGATCTATTTGACCAACTTCAGGGTGCTACAGTGTTTTCCAAGATAGACTTGAGATCTGGTTACCATCAAATAAGGATTAGGGCGTTTGATGTCCCTAAGACAGCCTTTCGCACTCGTTGTGGGCATTATGAGTTCTTGGTGATGTCATTGGGTTGACAAATGCCCCCGCTACCTTTATGGAGTTGATGAACCGAGTGTTCAGGTCCTATTTGGACTCGTTCATTATTGTTTTCATTGATGATATATTGATATACTCCCGTAGCCGAGAGGAGCATGAGCAGTACCTTCGAGTCGTCCTCCAAACTTTGAGGGATAGGTAGTTGTATGCCAAATTTTCTAAGTGTTAGTTCTGGTTGAGTTCAGTGGCATTTCTGGGCCATGTTGTGTCGGCAGAGGGTATTCAGGTGGATCCCAAGAAGGTTTCAGCAATCAGATATTGTCCTAGACCCACTTCAGCTATAGAGATTCGGAGCTTCTTGGGCTTAACAGGTTATTATCATCGATTTGTGAAGGGATTTTCATCTATAGCAGCTCCGATGACCAAGTTGACCCAGAAGGGTGCCCAGCTCAGGTGGTCTGATGAGTGTGAGGTGAGCTTTCAGAAGCTCAAGACAGCCTTGACCACGGCACCGGTGTTAGTTTTTCCCACAGGTTCAGGACCGTATACCGTGTATTGTGATGCTTCACGGGTTGGGTTTGGTGTAGTGTTGAGGCAGGATGGCAAGGTCATAGCCTATGCTTCTCGTCAGTTGAAGGTTCATGAGAAGAATTATCCAGTTCATGATTTGGAATTAGCAGCGATTGTTCATGCCTTGAAGATTTGGAGGCATTACTTGTATTGTGTGCCATGTGAGGTACTCACGAATCACAAGAGTTTACAGTATCTATTCAAGCAAAAGGAGTTGAACATGAGGCAGAGAAGGTGGTTAGAGTTGTTGAAGGACTATGATATTACCATTCTTTATCATCCGGGGAAGGCCAATGTGGTGGCCGATGCTCTGAGCCGGAAGTCAGCCAGTATGGGTTGTCTTGCTTATTTATCAATCGGAGAGCGACCTCTTGCTTTGGATGTTCAGGCTTTGCCAACCGATTTGTGAGATTGGAGGTTTCTGAGACCAGCGGTGTTTTGTCTCATACCGTGGCCCAATCTTCGTTGTAAGACCGTGTTTGGGTCAGGCAGTATGATGATCGTCATTTATGTGTTCTTAGAGATAGGGTCAGGTACGGAGATGCCAAGCAGGTTATAGTTTATAATGAGGGAGATCTGAGGATGCAGGGCCGTATTTGTATACCTGATGTTGATGGTATTCGTTAGTTGATACTACAGAAGACCCATAGTTCCCGGTATTCCATTCATCCGGTCGCCACAAAGATGTACCAGGACTTACGGCAGCATTATTGGTGGCGGAGGATGAAAAAGGACATTGTAGCTTATGTAGCTCGGTGCTTGAACTGTCAGCAGGTTAATTACGAGCACCAGAGACCCGGTTGTTTGATGCAGCAGATTCAGCTTCTCGAGTGGAAGTGGGAGCGTATCACCATGGATTTTGTAGTTGGACTCCCACGGACTCAGAGGATGTTTGATGTGGTGTGGGTTGTTGTGGATATGCTGACCAAGTTAGCACATTTCATTCTGGTATCAGTTTCGTATTTAGCAGAGAAGTTGGCAAAGATCTATATGAGAGAGATTGTTAGATTGCATGGCGTGCCCATATCCATTATATCAGACCGAGGTACTCAGTTTACCTCCCACTTCTGGAGAGTATTTCAGCGAGAGTTGGGCACACAGATTGAGTTGAGCAAAGCATTTCATTGTCAGACGGACGGACAGTCCGAGCGTACTATTCAGATCTTGGAGGATATGTTGTGGGCTTGTGTCATTGACTTTGGTGGTTCATGGGACCAGTTCTTGCCTTGAGCTGAGTTTGCTTACATCAACAACTACCAGTCAAGCATTCAGATGGCTCCGTATGAGGCGTTGTATAGTAGAATGTGTCGGTCCCCAGTCAGGTGGTTTGAGCCGGGAGAGGCTAGATTATTGGGTTCTGCGTTAGTCCAGGATGCTTTGGACAAGGTGAAAATCATTTAGGATAGACTTCGTACAGCTCAGTCCAGGCATAACAGTTATGCGGATCGTAGAGTTCGAGATTTGGCCTTCATGATAGGAGACCGGGTATTTCTTCGGGTGTCGCCCATGAAGGGCGTGATGAGGTTCGGGAATAGGGCAAGTTTAGCCCTAGGTACATTGGTCCATTTGAGATTTTGGATAAGGTTGGAGAGGTGGCCTACACACTTGCTTTGCCACCGCGTTTATCAGCGATACACCCGGTGTTTCATGTATCTATGCTTCGGAGGTATATTGCGGATCCATCTCATGTACTTGACTTCAGCGGTATCCAGTTGGACAAGGATTTATCTTATGAGTAGGAGTCGGTAGCCATATTAGCTCGACAGGTTTGTCAGTTGAGATCGAAGAGTTATCTTTCGGTTCGTGTTCAGTGGAGAGGTCAGCTTGTTGAGGCAGCTACCTGGGAGTCCGAGTCCGATATGCGGAGCCGATATCCCCATCTTTTCCCCGATTCAGGTACCTTTCTATGTTCGTTCAAGGATGAACGTTTGTTTTAGAGGTGGAGATTGTGATGACCCAAAAGGTCATCCGGTGTTAATTTAACTAAAACTGTGTTCCGAGGCCTTGAAATCCTCCATTTATCTCACCTCGATGTGCATGCGCAACCCGGGCGCGTAATCGGGAAGCCTTTATGTGGAAAATTGAATAAAGGTTGAATGTATGATAATTAATTGAATAAAGTTGACTTTGGTCAACATTTTTGGTAAACGGACCCGGACCCGTGCTTTGACGGTCCCGGAGGGTCTGTAGGAAAATATGGGACTTGGGCATATGCCCAGAATCGAATTCCGAGGTCTCAAGTCCGAGAAATGAATTTTTAAAGAAAATTACTTTCTGAAAATAATAAAGACTTTTGAAAATGAACTTTGATGTGAAACTTGTGTTACCGGGCCCGTATTATGGTTCCGGAGCCCGGAACATGTTCAATATATGTTATATGAGACATCTGCAAAATTTTGTAAGAAACGAACTTGATTTGACGTGTTTCGGATCAAAAATGGAAAATTTGATATATGAAGTTTGAGGAAATTCTATAGATTTTGGAGCTTAATTTGTTGTTTTTGATGTTATTTTGGTGGTTTAATTACTCGAATAAATCCGTAGGATGATTTTGAAGTCGTGTGCATATTTGGTTTTGAGCCCCGAGGGCTCGGGTGAGTTTCGGGTAGGTGTCGGAGTGCAAAAGAGTTGGAAAAATCTGATGTTGGGACTGTTTTCTGGTGTCTGGTGTGATACCCTTCGCGAAAGCATGGTAAGCCACGCGAACGCGAAGGGTAAATGGTGTGTCCTGGGATTTTACTCTATGCGAATGCGTAGAGGGAGACGCTAACGCGGAGCACTAGATAGTGCCTCTACGCGAACGCGTCCCTAGGGGTGCGAACGCATAGAGTTAGGTTGGGGTCAGGGGGTTGGGTAGCAATAGTTCTTCGCGAACGCGACCATAGGCTCGCGAACGTGTAAGCCTGGAGGGCCAAGTCTCCGTGAAAGCGGCCGTGGTGATGCGATCGCGTATGTTCAGCAGGAAACCTTCGCGAACGCGGCCAAGGGCCCGCGAACGTGAAGGGTAATTTCGCCCAGTGATTTTCAAAGTTCAAAAAAAGAATAGTTACGGGATTAAACCCATTTTTTCTCAAACTTCTTCTTCTCCACTCTTCTTGGGAAATTCTTGGGAGACCTTTCCTTCATAACTTCATAGGTAAGTGTTCTTAACTCCCTTTTCTTCCATCTCCATCATCAATCACTAGATTCTAGGCTTAAAACATGAAATTGAAAGGTAGAAATTGGGGTTTTGGGTAGAGTTAGGGCTTTTGGAATTTTGGGGAATTCAACCTCGTTTTGGGATCGGATTTCAAAACAAATTGTATATTCAGGCTCGTGGGGGAATGGGTGATCGAGTTTTGGTCCGAACCTCGTGTTTGGACCAAGCGGGCCTGGGGTCAAATTTTGGCATTTTTGGAATAATGATGGGAAATCTATAATTAGGCTTTGGGATTGGTTTATTGAGTAATTATTGATGTTAATAAGTCAATTATGTCTAGATATTATCGTTTTAGAGTTGGATTTGAGAGGCAAGGCGGTGATTGAGGCTTGACTTGCATTTTTGGAGCCGAGGTAAGTGTTTGGCCTAACCTTAGCTTGAGGGAATAGGTATAGAGTTTTATTTTCTATGTGAATTTCATGTCCAACGTATAGGTGAGGTGACGAGTACCTATATGTTGTGGTCAAGCATGACCGTGAGTCGAATTTGATGAGTTATTTAATGTTCTTTGATATTCTATGTGTTGTGAATTATTGGGAACCTTGGAAGTTGTACCTTGAGGTTATTTCATGACGTAGAAAGTTATTGATTATGTGTTCAGTTGAGGGTTTTTCTGTTGTAATTATACTTCTGAGTGAGATTGGTTATAGCTGAGTCCCTTGCCGGGACAATAGAAATTTTGTTGATTATTTCTGTACATTGAGATGTCTTATTGTTAAACTTTCATATCAATTGTTGTTTTTATATTCATTATGCACTAGGGGACATTCTGTGCCGAGTGATTGTGAGGCTATGCACGAGGGGACATTCTGTGCTGAGTGATTATTATTTATGCACGAGGGGACATTCCGTGCCGAGTGACTGTGAGGTGATGCACGAGGGAACATTCCGTGCCGAGTGACTTTATTATTTATGCACGAGGGGACATTCTGTGCCGAGTGATTGTGAGGCTATGCTCGAGGGGATATGGCGTGCCTTTTGCTGCTTATTTACTTGTTTCGAGATGTTAATTCCTGTTTTACTCCTACATTTCAGTTATTACATAAATTCTAATGTGTTAGTAATTGTTGCCCCTTTATCCCCAGCATGTTCTTCCCCGTAACTGTATTTCCTGTTTATTTCCTGTTATATTATTAAACTGCACAGGTATTAATTGCGGTCGTGTCCTAGCCTCGTCACTACTTTGCCGAGGTTAGGCTCGGCACTTACTCAGTACATGGGGTTGGTTATACTGATGCTACACCTGCACTTATTTATGTTTTGCAGATTACGCAGTCGGACCCACTGGAGACCGCTAGAGGGAGTATCCTTCAGTCCACGCAGGCGACATCAAGGTAGACCCCCACGCGTTTGTGGGCTCTGACATCACCTTCTATCTCTTCTTTCTGTCATTTTGTGCATTTCCAGACAGATGTACCATTTTATTTCAAAATGTTGCTTTTAGTCAAATCTTAGTCTAGTTCGTGAGATGGTGACTCCATTTTTCTGGGTTTGTACTTAAAGGTTTTCTACGAGTTATCTATTTTGGTTTAGAAATTATTAAACTTTCATATTTTCATTATGTTCATCTAGTCAGTATTTACTATTTTTAATTGTTAATATGTCCACTCATTTTAAAACGTTGGCTTGTCTAGCAAGTTCAACGTTAGACGCCATTACGGCCTGAAGGTGGGATTTCGGGTCGTGACATGTACACAGGTTATATTATAAATGCCTCGTCGTAGCCTCGTCACTACTTCATCAAGGTTAGGCTCTGCACTTACTCAGTACATGGGGTCGGTTGTACTGAGATGATATCTCTACACTTCTTGTACAGATCCAGGTACCGGCTAGAGTTAGGAGATAGTAGTTGCTGACATCATTTACACGGAGACACGAGGTAGATCTGCTGGTGTCCGCAGATTCTTGGAGTCTTCCCTTAATATTTAGATTGTTGTTTTACTTCTTTCAAAATAGATACATATTTCTTTCAGCCCAATTATTTGTAATATTCTTAGTAGTTCATGAATTGTGACACCAGACCCTGGGTAGTTATATATTTAGTTCGTGATTCAGTTTATTCATTCGGTTATTATTCATGGAGTTATTTATTGGAAAATGTTAGATTTAGTATTCATTCTTAGTTGTTTTATTATGTTTAAGTACACTTGTAAAAGAAAAGGTTAGTTAAGTTCTAACATTGGCTTGCCTAACAAGTGTGGTGTTAGGCGCCATCACGATCCAGAGGGTTGGGAAATTGGGTCGTGACAAGATCGGACACCATGCCACACACATGGTGGTTCCTCCTTCGTATGTTGATGTCGATCCACACTCATAGTGGTGAGACGTCTTTGCCGATCGAGCTGAGATCAGACTCCATGCCATGAGCATGGTGGTGTGTCCTTCATGTTATTGTATTTAATTCATATTACCATGTCGGACCACACATCGTGGTGAGACGGCTCAGCCGATAGAGCCGAGATCGGACTCCATGCCACGTGCATGGTCATGATCTGTAGCTAATGATCTCCCAACCAAAAATGTTAATGCTTGTCGGAAAATTTATTATGTTTTAACTTGCCATTTATATATTATTGATCTTTTCATTGCTTATGATAAGTGGACCTTTAGCCTAATTCAACCCCAAAAGCTAGCTTATGAGGTGAGGATTTTCCAAGACCATATAAGAAGATCAAGGACCTCAAATCCCACTGATGTGGGACAACTCAACACCCCACCTCACTCTTAGGCCTACAAACTGGACCGTGGACAACATAAATGGGGGCCAACATCGGTAACAATAATAGGGATGGGTGTGGCTCTGATACCATGATAAGTGGACCTTGCATTTAACTCAACCCTAAACGCTAGATTTTGAGATGAGGATTTCCTAAGACCATATAAGGAGACCAAAGACCTCAAATCCCACCGATGTGGCATTCTATTCCATGTGAGGGTATTTAGCTTTACATACTAGTACTATTCCTTTTCTATTAACGTCTTGTTGGGGATGCTGCATCTTTGATGGATGAAAGTGGTTCCTCAGCAGGTGGAACAGGTTCTTGATATGTGTACCCTCTTCTCAACTGATTTGGTAAGCCCTACTCTATTTCGAGGCCTTATGTTTGTATTGACATTTGTATATCATTTTGAGGTATAGCCGGGGCCTTGTCGCCGGCATTTCCATACTTTTCTCATGTTTAATTAAAGGCTACATACACGTACTGTGGGTCGACTTTTGAATGGGGGAAAACTAGAAGCATTGTTCTTGTCAGTTGACCTCACTTACAAACTATGAACTTGTATTATTTTGCCTTCTATAAATGAATCGTCCTAATTAATAAAGTTGGCATTGTACATCTTATCCTCTAGCTTGATTATCTCTTTGTATGTATTCTTGAATTTTTGGAAGGAGATTTTGCGGTCCAATGCGCTACCGCAGAATCGTTACGTAGATCATGGATCCAGCGCGCATCAGACCAGACCTAACACATATCTTGGAGACCATTTTGGACCGCATAACCTTTCTGAGATGAATTCCGCGATCGCTGATTTGATTCGGAAGATCATCTTTGAGAATTTCCCTAGCCCGAGTCTATTTTTATATAAGACTTAAGGAAGTGGTGTTTGTGGGAGAATCAGTTTATTTTAGAGAGAAGGAAAATGCTTTTGTAACAACCCGACCAGGTGTTTTGAGCATTTGCACTTCGCTCAGTAGTTTGGTGGCACAAGTAGCTCTGTATAATGTATTAGGACTTGTGTGCAAAATTTGAGTTCATTCCGAGTTGATTTGGTATGTTTCGACGCGAGCTTTTGAAAGTCGAAAGTTCATTAAGTTTGATTTGAGGTGCGTTCCATCGTTTCGATGTTGTTATGCATGATTTGAGGCCTTGAGTAAGTTCGTGTTATGTTATGGGACCTTTTGGTATGTTCGTACGGGGTCCCGAGGGGCTCGGGTGAGTTTCAGATAGGTTTGGGTTGTGTTCTGCTCGTTTTTCTTATGTTTCGACGTCATTATTTCAAGCATAAATGATATTATATTGAACAAATGAGCTCCGATTTCTGTTTTGATTGAAGCATTAGATCCGTATCGTAATTATGGACTTGTAGAAAAATGAATCGTCGAATTTGGACATCGTATGAGGATTTCATGGTCATTTTACTAAGAATTGGGTTGCCATATTTTTCAGAATAATTACGAAATTGCATCTGACTTCGTATTTAAAAATCTGAGCATTTCCAAATATTGAAACCAACATATCTCCTTCATTATAAGGTCAAATGGAGTGATTCAAAAGCCTATCTTGACTGAAATTTCACAAGGAATCCAGGCTTCAAAAACAAGTTTTGGGATCATTTGGCACGCGAAACGAGGCAGAGCAACTGGGCAAAAATACTTAATATCGAAGGTTTGTTCATTGGGTCATATTTTGAGTTGGGGAGCTCGGATTTGGACAATTTTTGGAGGAAATATTCACCATATGGATTGGGGTAAGTGTTCTATACTCAATTTGGTTATATTTCATGAATCCATCTTCGTTTTTGGCATTTGATTGATGATTTAAAGTAAAATTTAGGGGTTTTGTCTAAAATTTCATAAACTAAATTTTTGAGTTTTGAACATCGATTCGGAGTCGGGTTTGAGTGAAAGTAGTATGGTTGGACTCTGAATTGAATGGGTTATCGAATTTTGTGAGTTTTGTCGGATTTCGAGGCGCAGGCCCGGGTTTGACTTTTTGGTCGATTTTGGAATTTTGATTAAAGATTCGACCTTTATCGATTGGGTTTGTTTACTTTGGAATTATTTGATGTATTTGAGTTGCTTTTGGATACTTTCGAGTCGTTTGAAGGTCGGAACGCGCGGGATGGCATTTTTTGGAGGATCATTTGGCTTGTTGGGCATTGGATTTGGCTTGTTCGAGGTAAGTAACTCTTCTAAACTTAGTACTGAGGTGTGAAACCCCGTAATACGTGTTATGTGATTGGTATTGAGGTGACGCACATGCTAGGTGACGGGCGTGTAGGCGTGCACCATGTGAATTGGGACTTTGTTGCATCCATGGCACTGTATAGTGGACCTAGTTTGTTGATATTTGTGTTTTCACCATGTGATAAAGCAATTGCGTTGTCAATCATGTTAAATATCATGATTAGGCTTCTTGCTGATGTTGTTAGGACCCATAATGGTCGTTTCTTGCTGTCATCTCACTGATTTCATTGATATTTCGTACTCAGTCGTATTCATGCATTCATAACATATCTCAGTCTCAGTTGTTGCTATTGATAATCATATCATTATTGTCAAGCCAGATTCATGACATTGTGAGCCCGTGAGTGAGACTGGAGAGATTGATGACTGAGTGAGGCCGAGGGCCTGAGTGAGAGTGACATTTTGGAATCGGGATGCATGTTGCAGCATATTATATGTATTATACTTTATGGGATCGGGCTGCACACTGCACTGATATATTGATTATATTTATGCATATGGATCGGGTTGCACGCCGCAACAAGCCTTCGGGATATATATTTATGTATATGATCGGGTTGCACTCCGCAAAAAGCCTTAAGGCTACTTGTATATATTATGTATCGGGTTGCACACTGCAACGAGATTGGATCGGGCTGCACGCCGCAGCGACATAGCGCTTGGGCTGAAGGAGACCCTCCGGAGTTTGTACACCCCCTAGTGGCCATAGTCGACTATATATATATATGTGTGGATCGGCTACACGCCGCATCACTTATTATACAACGCTGAGTGATTGAGTGTGATGAGCACTAAGCATAGTGAGAGAGGATGCGAGACAGTGAGATTGAGTACTTTAAGAGTGTGAGTACATGATTCGTCTCTGAGATACATAGCATTTGCATGCACACATGACACATGCATAGAGATGCATTTTTCCTCATGCTATATAGTATCACGTCATTCATGACTTTTTACACACATTGATATGTGGGCATAGAGAGATACTTTCACTTGTTATCTAGAAAGAAAATAAAACATCTTATTTATTGTGGAAAGAATATTTGGAAAATTACAGTTTTCAAACTTACTCGTATTTTTGGCATTTTTAGTAAAAGATTTGGGTTTTCACTGAGATACTTGAAAAGCATGCCCATTTTTTAGAACTGCGAACGAGCTGAACATCTTACTTCAGAGATACCTCTTTTATTACCTATATTATGTTGTTATGAACTGTTGTGGAATATTGGTGTTGTACCCGACCTTGTGTTAGCTCGTCACTACTTTCAACCTAAGGTTAGGTTTGTTACTTACTGAGTACATGGGATCAGTTGTACTCATACTACATTTCTGCACCTTGCGTGCAGATGTTGGTTGTTGATGTTGTTGTGTTCGATGGGAGCTGGATTGAAGATGTACTTGTGTCCCGGTTGTAGCTTCCCCTTGTTCGCGGTAGCTTTAGATCTATAAAACTTTGTTTATGTACTTTTCGAACAGAAGATGTATTTATTTCCTTTCAACTTTATAAATTCTATTCTTAGAAGCTCATGATTTGTACTACCGGTCCTTGGGAAATGTATATGATTTATATATTTTGTTTTACTTAGTTGTCTTATTAAATTTCATTGAAATTGGATAGTTGTTAATAGGCTTACCTAGCGGGTTGGGTTAGGTACCATCACGACTAGTTGGATTTTGGGTCGTGACAACTTTAAAGAGAGAGAGAGAGAGAGAGAGAGAGAGAGAGAGAGAGAGAGAGAGAGAGAGAGAGAGAGAGAGAGAGAGAAGCTCCTAGTCATTTGCTCTTCAATTCTTGTTCATCTCTTGAAGATTCAAGGAGGATAATCACAAGGTCTTCCACCAAAGAGGTAAGGCTTTATCCCTAGATCACATGCAAAGTTCTATAATAAATTTATGAGTATGATTTTTGTGCTGGGACTTATGGGGTAGTGATTAGAAGCCATAAACCCTTACATTTCGAACTTGGGGTGTATGAGAAGAATGTGGGGTGTGGTTCTTGGGTTGGGGGTGAATCGTTGGGCATTCATGTGTCGGTGAAGGTGGTATGTAGGTTGTTGAACTAGTGTGGGTAAGTTGTTGTCTAAAATTGGTTGTGGGGTGAAGGATTTTCATCATAGAACCTTGTAGTCGATTTCGCATATTTAATGTTCGATGAAATGCCAAAGAGGGCTAAACCTATGAGCACCTTCTTTATTATGGTTCAATTTGACTATTTTCTATAGATTAAAGTTTCTAAGAGTAGTGAGACATTTTAGTAATCCTAAGGAAAGCTTAATCAAGGTATGTTCGCTAAACCCTCTCCGTAAAATTCGATTCCATGATCTCCGTATAAACTCCAAGCATGGTTTACCCAAGTTCCTATTCTTATTGTATCAAATTGTCACGAATGATTGATGTATCAAATGCTTATTTACCCAAGTCATGTCTTAATTTCTCTCATTATACCATGTTCTCCCTTTGGAAATACTTCAAGTATGATTGATATATCAACTGCTTATGAACTCAATCCATGATTCCGTTGAAATCATTATATCTCTATTTGTAAATATTTTCCAATGTGTTTTGAGCTCTAACGTACTTGTGAGTTGATGCTACAATTTTTCCAATGTTTTAAATGTCTTTACATGCTTTATCGTGATACATGGCAAGTAAAGGAATGAAAGTATGAAATGTGAAACGCGGCCATCGTGCCAAGAATGACGATTATCATGTATGGTCAAGAGTGCCAATGTGATGACCCAAAAAGTCATCTCTCACTTTATAAGTCAAAACTGTGTTCCGAGACCTTGAAAATCTCCTTTTGTCTCACCTCATTTTGTGTGCAAAATCCGGACGTATATCCGAAAAGCTTTATGTGAAAAACTAAGAAAAATGCTAATTTTGCCTTTAAAATTGAATGTAAGTTGACTTCGGTCAACATTTTAGGTAAACGGACCTGGACCCGTGATTTGACGGTCCCCGAGGGTCTGTAGGAAAATATGGGATTTGGACGTATGCCTGGAATTGAATTATGAGGTCCCAAGCTCGAGAAATGAATTTTTGAAAATAATTGTTTTATTGAAATTATAAGAGTTTTTGGAAATTTGATTACATTTGAAATTGATGGTAACGGGCCCATATTTTGGTTTCGGAGCCCGGTACAGGTTTAATATAGTATTTGAGTGATGCCTGTAAAATTTGGTAAGAAACTGAGGTCATATGACGTTATTCGGACCCGTAATTGTAAAACTTGAAGCTTTGAAAGTTCTTGAGGTTTTCTTTGATTTTTATGCTAACTTCATTGTTTAAGATGTTATTTTGGCAACTTGATCGCATGAGTAAGTGTGTAGGATGTTTTTAAGGTAGTGTACATGTTTGGTTTGGAGCCCCGAGGGCTCGGGTGAGTTTCAGATAGGTGTCGGAGTGGTTTGGACTTAGAAAATCTGGTGAGAATTCTGTTTCCTGGTGTTTGGTGTTTTACTCTATGCGAACGTGTGGTAACCCACGCGAACGCGAAGAACAAACGGAGAAGGGCATGGGTACACTATGCGAACGCACTGTCCATGACGCGAACACGGAGCCCTGGGTAAGTTGCTCAACGCGAACGCGCCTAGGCCCTCGCGAACGCACTACTTTAGGGAAGGGGGGGGCTGGGGATGGGGGAGCTAATACCCTATGAGAAAGCGTCCAAGGCATGCGAATGCGAAGGCCGGGGGGGAGTAGGCCTACACGAATGCGAAAGACCTCACGCGAACGCACAGGAGGTCTGTCCAGGGGTTTAAAACGGTAACTAAAACAGGAATAGGCCATATTTTCATATTTTTTTCCATAGAATCCGACTTTGGGCGATTTTTGAAGAGGGATTTCATCACCAAATCCTAGGTTCGTGTTTCTAATCTCATTTTCTTCATTTTCCATTAACACCCATTAGATTTCTAGGCCTAAATTGTGTTCTTCAAGGGTAGAAATTAGGGATTTAGGAGAATTAGGGATTTTACAAATTTGGGAATTTAGACCTCGATTTGGGGTCAAATTCTGAAACTAATTACATATTCGGGCTCGTGGGTGAATGGGTGATCGGGTTTTGGTCGGAACCTCATGTTTTGACCAAGCGGGCTCGGGGTCGATTTTTGACTTTTTAGGAAGAATGATAGGAAACTCATTAAGCATTGGGGTTGCATTATTTAGTATGTTTTGATATTATTAAGCTAATTATGTCTAGATACATTTGAATTGGAGGCGAATTCTAAAGGGAAATTGGTAATTGAGGCTAGAGTTTGGTCGTGGAATTCGAGGTAAGTGTTTGGCTTAACCTTAGCTTGAGGGAATAGGTATTATGTCTTATATGCTACGAGTTAGTGTTATGTTCAACGTATAGGTGTGGTGACGAGTATCTATACGTTGATGTCAAGCATGCCCGTGAGTCGAATATTGAGCTTTATGTGATTTTTCATTAAGCATTACTTGAGTTTAATTTGATGAGTATCCATGCTGATAGTATTTCCTTGGTATTGATCATTGTTGAGTATTAGTTCAAGTTGAGAATTACAACGTGAAGTTAAGTAACTACGTGAGATTGGTTATACATATTTCCTTTGCCGGGATGATATTGATTCTACTGTTGGCTCCCTGGTTGGGACGTTATGGCTTTATTGTTGTTATTTATATTGTTGATTTCCTTGCCGGACTGTTGTTATTGTTTTTTTTGGGTGAGGAAGAGTGTAAAGCACGAAGAGTGATGCCGTGTATGATATTGTGAGAGAGTGTAAAAGCACGAATGATGATGTCGTGCCATATTATGATATTAAAAGAACGAAGGGTGATGTCATGCCGTTTCTATTGATTTATTGTGAGGATGGGAGTAAAAGCACGAAGGGTGATGCCGTGCATTCTTTTTATTATTTGGTGAGGATGAGAGTAAAAGCACGAAGGGTGATGTCGTGCACTTGTTTTTGTGCCGTTACTTCTGTTGTTTAAATTGATATCTAATTTGTTGCTTTACTTCGTTATTTCCATTATTTGATATTTCCTCCCCTCAGCCTGCTCCCCTTTCCTTTGTATTTAGCCGCTTATTTTTATTGCTATTATTGTCTCCGTATATGATTAAACTGCACAGGTTTAGTTGGTTGTCGTGTCCTAGCATCGTCACTACTTCGTCGAGGTTAGGCTCGACACTTACTCAGTACATGGGGTCGGTTGTACTGATGCTACACTCTGCACTTTCTGTGCAGATCCTGGTACAGGACCCTACGGACCTTAGAGTGAGGAGGCTGCCTTCAATTCATTGGAGATTCTGAGGTAGTCCTGCAGGCGTCCGCAGGCCTTGGTGTCCCCTCCTACTTTGTTTCTGTTCTGTTCTTGTTTATTTCGGAGACAGATGCATTTACTTTTGTTCAGACTCTTATATGTTGTATTCGTAGACAGTCCGTGAAATTGTGTCACCAATTCTGGGTGTAGCTATTGTGAGTTTCGAAATGATATTTATTTAAGTTGTTGTATTTTGTTTCTTCCGCACTTTCATTTCCGTTAATTTTGTACATCACCTGTTAACTGCTAAAAATAAAAGAATAAGGTAAATAATCCTTAACGTTGGTTTGCCTAGCGGGTTCAATGTTAGGCGCCATCACGATCCCGACGGTGGAAAATTCGGGTCGTGACAGCCAATGAAAGGAAAGATTTAATGAAAGGCCATAAAATGAATATATTTGTTTTATATAGAAAGTGTTTTGGGAGTATCGTTAGGTCACTGAGGAAGGCTCGTTTATAAATGCCCAAGCCCAAAACTACACGTGACGGTGTAGGAATTGATTGGGGGATGGATCCCTGTTATATTATGTTGAGATTATTCCCCTTGATTGGGATGAGTTGCTAGCTAGAAAAATGTCAAACCACACGGCATTATAGTGACACAGTACTAAAGATCTCCCACCCTTTTTTTTAACAGAAAGGATAGATATTATATATACTTAAAAAAAACCATATTACAGGGACCTAGTAGAGATTGTTTCTGGGGCATTAACATTGCCCATAGTGGCTAGACTATTACAAACGTTGATAGGAAAATCTTTAACAAAATAACAGAAACTATGCTTGTTCTTTTCCGGTCTATGATCTAACAAAAAAGGTGGACGAGCATGTTGATAGAGTTGGGTAGGTATTGTACTTCTTGCAGCCTCCTTGGCTAGAAGGTGAGCTACTCCATTGGCCTCCCTAAAGTTATGCCTCAGGATCGGGTGCTTCAGTTGCATCATCAACCATCTGCATTCAAGAATCAAGTTAGACAAGTGGTTACCCGTGTTTGAGATAAGGTTTATGACGTCCGTGGAGTCAGTTTCAATCTCAAGCTTGTCTAGTTTCCATTCAATGGAAATTTTTAGCCCCTCTAGTAGGGCTAGAACCTCTGCATGTGTGGGAGAAATTGTCTGGGTTGTCTTGTGATAACCCACAATCCAGTCCCCATTGAAATCTCTGATGACTCCTCCTATACCTGCTAATTTATCAATACCTGAGAAAGCTCCATCACAGTTAAGTTTGAACCAATTTTTGGGTGGTTTATGCCATTTAATATTGACATTGACCTTCCTAGTGATGGGTGTGTGTTTTTCAGTGAGAAATATATATTCCCATGCTTGATGCATCAAATTTGGGACGTTTATATAGTTTTGTAAGTTGTTTAAATTGTTGTTGTTTCTATTTGTCCAAATGTTCCAGATAGCGTATGAAAAAAGGGTGTCCCATTCAATATTGTTTCTATTTTTGACTGTGACAATATCTTTTAAATCCTCTAACCAGTTATCCAAATTAACAAGATTATTATGATTTATACCTAGGTCATGCCAAAGTTTGCGAGCAATGGGACATAATAAGAAGATGTGGGTAATACCCTCGGTGCCCTTTCTACAACTCGTGCATGTAACGCTTATGTTCATACCTAGGTGTGCTAAGTATGATCTACAAGGCAGTCGTTTATGCATGCATTTCCACAGTAGGAATTTTATTTTATTAGGGCATTTGAGATGCCAAATCCAGTCGAAGTTTTTAGTAGAGGAGTGTTCCTTGTCAAGTAAGGTGTAGCAAGACTTAGTAGTAAATATGCCATTGGAGCTATGAGTCCAACTGAATCTGTCGCAATTCATGTCATTAGAAGGAGTGGGGGTTGCATTAATGAGATGAGTGATCTCCCTGGGAAGGCTAAATGAAATATTTCTAAGGTACCATTTCCTATTTTTAATAATGCCCGAAAGTCTTAGGTTCTCATCAGTACGTGTCAAGGGCCCTGAAATGATTGTTCTTAGGGGATTTGAATTGTAAATCTATCTGGAATGCCAAATGTTTACGTTAGAATTTTGTGAAGGATTCAAAAGAAGACCTTTATTACAAAGTTCCCAGCCCTTGTTAATAGCTTGCCAAATAAAAGAAGTATTCCTAGTGCACCTAGTGTGTGCATACTTTGCCCTAATTAGTTGGCACCAAGGGTTAATGGGGTTTTGAAGGAGGCGCCAAACAAGGTTTGCTAGAGAAACCATATTAATGTAATTAGCTTTTTTGAGACATAAACCACCATTTTTTTGTCCCTAGTTATAGTATTCCAGCTTATAAGGTGCAATTTCCTAGAGGTGGGAGTTGAACCCCAAAGGAAGTCTCTTTGGGTTTTGTCGATAGTTTTTGTTATTTTTGGGGGGAGAATTGTGAATTGCACGGCATAAGAGGTGATGACATTGAGAGTACTAGAAGCCAATGTAGTTCTTCCATCCATGTTGATGAATGGTCACTTCCATTGAGACAATTTAGAATGTATGTTGTCGATTAGATATTGGAAATCTATGGATTTAGGCTTATGATTTAGAATAGGGAAGCCTAGGTAATTTCCAAACACATGAGTTATTTTTATGCCAAAGGTGGTTGTGAGGAGAGTCAGAAGGTCCTTTGGGAAATATTTAGGGATTATTATCTTTGACTTAGCTTTGTTGATTACCAAGCCAGATTCTTCAGAGAATAGGTCAAGGCAGTTCTTCATGGACAAGATAGTTTTTTTATTGGTCTTGCCCATAAGGGTAATATTGTCCGCAAAAAGGACATGGGAGAAGGAGGGACCCCTGGGACTTATATTAATGGGGTCCCAATTGAGAATGTCAACTTGATGATTTATGAGTTGAGAGAGGAGTTCCACACATAGGATGAAAATGTAAGGGGACATTGGGTCACCCTGACGAATTCCTCTAGTAGGGAGGAAGAAATTTGTTCTTGCTCCATTTACAAGGATTGACATTGAACTAGTAGTAATGCAATGCATGATTAGGTTTGTTACTTTTGGGGGTAATTGGAAGCATTTGAGGGTTTTATAGATGAAAGACCATTCCAATATATCAAAGGCTTTTTCCAGGTCAATCTTGATGATTAAGTCAAAATGTTTTTTTTAGACTTAATAATATTGTGCATAATTTCTTGTATAATTATGGCATTATCACTAGCTCTACGATTTTTAATGAAACTTGCTTGCATGGGGCTAATGAGGTAAGGGATGTAATATTTTAATCTATTCACAATAATTTTTGTAACAACTTTGTAAGAAGTGTTACAAAGTCCAATAGGTCTAAAGTTCCTTAGATTTTTTGCGTTAGGGAATTTTGGAATGAGACAGAGGAGAGTTTCGTTTGTTCCTTCAGGTAGCTTTTGAGAGGTGAAAGCATTATGGAAAAACTTAATAACTGATTCACCCACAATATGCCAATATTTATGATAGAAATAAGGATGGATGCCATCGGGGCCAGGGGCTTTGTAGGGCTTAAAGGAGAAGATAGCCTTTGAAATTTCTACATCAGTGAGAGGGTTATCTAGACTATTTAGGCTAATGTTGTTCCCCCTACAGAAGGTACTATCAAAGAGTTTATTAGGGGAGTGATCATTAGAGGTGTAAAAGCATTCATAAAAAAGAAGTAGTATGATCTAGAATGTCGTTTGGCTCATAAACCCTACTACCAGCATCTCTAATGAAATGAGTTATAGTGTTTTGACGTTTTCTGTTAGTAGCTATAATATGGAAATATTTCGTTTTAGCGCCCCATCATTCATCCAAGAGATTCTAGACCTGAGCTTCCTAAAATCATGTTCCATACGGAGGATGTTGTTGTATTCTGATTGAAGATTTGATTCAAGGTTTTGGAGGAAGCAACTATGAGGATAGTGTGGGGAGCATTGAATTCCATTAAGCCTAGCAAGAATTCTCCTTTTCTTTTTAAAAATGTCACCAAATGTATTGGTATTCCACTCAATGGCCAGATCCCTAAAATTACTACGAGCATGGGTTAAATCATTGAATTTCTTTACTAGATTGATGAAATCCGGGTGTCTACACCAAATTTTTTCCAACCTGAAGGGTCTTACATTTTTACTAATATTTTTTGGCCTTAGATTTATTAGGAGGGGGTTATGGTCCGAATGAGTCTTAGGGAGGTGATTAACTACAGCTTTGGTAAATTGGGTAATCCATTTATCATTAGCAAAAACCCTATCCAAATGTTCCATGATAAGTCCTTTGTTAAATTTTCTCTTATTCTACCATGTACACTTACAACCTTTGTAACCAAGGTCAATTAGGTTACAGTGGTTTACAATATCCCAAAACAATTTGCTACGTTTTCTATTGATTTGATTACCCCAAATTTTTCACTAGAGTTTAGGACTTCATTAAAGTCTCCCCCCAGAAGCCAAGGACCCATGTGGTATTTACTAATGTTCTCAATATTATGCCACATGCTACAACGAGATGAAAAACTTGTACTAGCATAAATAGAGGAGAATAACCAAGTAGAGGGATTTGGGAATACCTCAATTGAAGCATGGATTTCATTATGGTTCCAAACAAAATCATGAACCCTAACCATGCTAGTATCCCAAAGGATCACTATACCACCGGATTGACCATCACTAGGGATCTCTATCATCTGGGAGAAATTGAAGTCATTGAGCAGGGATAAGTGGCTATCCATCCTAGTCTCAAGCAATGTGACCATGCAAGGGCGATGAGTGTCCAACATTTCTCTAAAGTTCACTTAGAAGTTGTCATTATTCCCACCTCGTATGTTCCATATTAGCACATTGGTTGGCCTAAACATCGATGCAAGATTGTTTGGTTGCCCATTTTCCCTCTAGTCTCGGGGTATTGGGTTCCTCCTCATTGTTGGGACAAGGAACATTGCATGGTTTCCTACAGTGGGGTCTTGTGGGGGCCTCACATCCATTATGAACTATGACATCATTGATGGACAACTCAGTACATAGCGTTTCTCCCTTTGATCCCTGAATAGGTAAACTTTTACCTCGTTTAACCTTGAAAATTCTAGGACTGGACCTGATCCCAGTAGATTTATCTCTCCTTCCTCCTCCGTTTGGTTGTCCTCTAGCTCTTGTGTGTTGGGAGGTGCTGGAGCTTAAGGGATGATGGGTGGATTCTATGGTGGGGCAGCTTGGTTTAGGGGATGAGGGGGGTTTGATGGAGTTGGTACATGCATGGGTTGATTTGTTGTTGAATCTACTGGAAATGTCCAAGGAATGAATATAGGGTTGGTGTTGGCTATTTCCCCTAGTGGAAAGAATGGTAGATTCACAGGTATTTGTTGGGACTGGATTGGGTTGTAGTGACTTGGGAGATTCCATTGGTTCCTCATTTCTTGGGCACGATTCAGTGTCATTGAGGGGGCAAGGGGGTGGAGTATGTTGTTCATCCAAACGTGGTTCATGTAATTGTTCATGGCCATGTTCATGCCTTCCGAAACGAGTTGAGCTAGAAAATGAGAGTTTTGTAGGATGATGATTGTCTCTTAACCATTCAGGATCAAGCTGAAGGTTATATCATGTCCCATCAGGGCTTGTTCCACCCACAATAGGGGTAGGTGTTCCTATAGGAGGGTAGGTTGGATGAAGAACAACTGGTTATTTCCTGTGGTTGAATTTTGTGGGAGAGGTGGGTTGGACATATTGAGTGCTCGTTGGTGGCTGAGAATTTGGATTAGGTTGTATCTTCTCCTTTGTGAATTAGGGAGTCTTGCCATTGTTTGTTTTTGGTGAGGGAGTTATATTGCGGATGGGAGAGGTAGTGATTAGGTTTTCTAGATATGGTATAGGGTTTATGATGGCAATATCTTTAGGCTGGATATAGAAGTTTCTTGTGGCAGTGGTATTTGTAAGAGTAGAGATAGAGATTGTATCTTCATCGTGTGTGGTGTTATTGGTTGCGAGTCCATTTGGCAGACTGGTGTATGCCATTTTATCGAATGGAGTAAGTGTTAGAGAGTCGACCATGCAGTGATTAGTTGTGTGTTTAGATTTAATGATTCTGTTATTTGTAGTTGGAGTCATTATAGAATTGGTGGAGTGTGAGGGATTAACCTTTAATAGGCTTTCATTACCAGGGGTAGAGGAATTATTAGCATGCATGGCCGTGGATTGGCCAGTTCCGTTTGTTTCCAAATGGCCATGAAGGCTATTGTTGCTAGCCACGTCGATTTGCATGTCACACTTGTCATGTTTTGTAGCATTATTTTTTAATTTTGTATTTGAGTCTGGCGGAGATAACAAAGATGGATGTATAATTTTGTTATTAACGGGATTTACTGGAGTGGTATTAATGAGTAGATTTTTATTGTTGTTCTTAGGATCTAAACTTAAATTAGCAAAAGGAATCTGACCTACATTACTCTTAATATTAGTTGAAGATTTAAACATACCTGCATTAGTCCCTAGTGGGGAGACTATCTTACCAGAGGTGTTTATTGGTCCCTTGAACTTTTGGTTGAACCTTTTTCTCTTTGGGAATTCCATTGTTTGCCATGTTTCCTCCTTTGGCATGTGTGTGTCAGTGTTTGGAGAGGAGCCAATTTGTGTAACCAAAGAATAGGATCCTTTGACCAAAGCTATTTTAGGATAAACTCGGGTTACTGATAATCGAAAAGAGAATGAAATAATAAGTAAGAAACAATAGATTGATAGCAATATGCGAGAAGTAAAATAGTTTGTATTCGAGAATTCAGATGTCTTGTTTGTTACATTTTCTTCCCTTTTATAGGGAAATTCTCCTAGTACAACGTTTGGATTCCAGTAATGATGGCTCATTAATGACTAATTATTACATTAATGAGGCGTTACAATGGTGAATCGTAACTGTTATTTTAGGAGTTACATAACGTATATGACATTAATTGTTGATCCTCGAATCTGCCCATTATTGTGTCTAGATACGTCATGACCGTGTCTCTTCTTCTTCATTAGGTTTCCCGTGGCTGATATACTCGTGGTTGATAAATTAATTCCGTGCCTGTTGAGTTAATCTTGTACTTGCCCGTTGCTTTTTCTAGATTCATTTCAACTGTGTCTCTTTCTCGTGGCTATTATATGAAAGAGTATACTAACCGTATCTCTTTTATCACGTGCCTCCGTGTATCTTTACCTCCACATGTGCCGTTTTCTTTGGTCCACATAGTTGGCTGAGTCATTCATATTCTGGCTACGTGTAAAGCTATTTTTTACCAATACAGATAGTCCCCCCAGTTTCCATGTATTTGGCGTACAATACTTGGTAAGTGGATACGCATTTATGGCGGGAATATTTTGCTGCCACTTTGTTCCGAGACATTGTATTCTTTTTTGAAAGCATTCATCGTGTATTACTTCTATTTAATGCTTCTTCCACGTGTTTGTCCTTGATTGGCTCTGCAACAATTCGGCGCTTTTTAGGGCTTTTTGCAGTTGCATCAGTTCTAAAGTGACACTCTTAATTATGACTTTCTATCATTACTTTTCCATGCTTTGACGGTTTCCATTAGGTATAAATAATCGTCTTCTTTCTTTCTCTTTCACAAAACACTTTTATAATTTGATTTTTCCTTGGTGAAGAAATTTTCCTTAGCTTTCATAAATATGTCTTCATCTGGTCGACCTAAAAAGGTTATCAATGTTGAAACTTTGGCGTCTCCTTCTTCTGCTCCATCTAGGAGCCGGAGAGGTGGTCGATTGAGGAGTTTAGGATCTGTTTCCACTAGAGGTTCTTCATCTCCTTTAGTTTCTCCTTCTTCTAGTAGGTCTTTGTTTTCTCCCAGAGGTAGATCCTCTCATTTCGTTTCTAAGAAAAAGGATGATATTCGTGAACCCAGAGTTGACGAAATCATTTCTGTTGAGATAGTTTTCCCAGAAGTAAATTCTTCCATCGCCGAACAAGCTTCTTCTTTAGATAGTGCAGAGAAATACGCTGCCATTGTTACTGTAGGTCATATTCCTGTTGTTCGTAGGGAATGCTCCTGAGAGTATAACGTTCCCATTCTTGTGCCAAGTAATATCCAAAGAATCACGTCTTACAAGACGGGTTTTTCTTATGTCTATACTTACCCTTTCACATTAGGATTTCAGCCTCCTGTTGATCCTGTTATCATAGAATTTTGTCATTTTTTCAACATTTGTCTAGGACGGGTTGGTCCCTTAGTATGGCGTGTTGTTGCTTGTCTAAGAGTTTTGGCTTCAAAGGTTTCCGTTCCTTTCACCTTTCATCATCTGATGCATTTGTATTCACCTGCTCTTTTTCGTCCAGGGATTTTTACTCTGGCTGCTTGGAGTAAGAGAGTTTTAGTAACCCCTGACGATGATAAAGACAGAGGTTGGTACCTGAGGTACGTTGTTGTTCCCACTGCTGTTCTAGTGGGTGAAAATAATCTTCCCTTCCTTGAGAAGTGGAACCGTGCACGTAAGTACTTTGGTTCGCACTTGTCTTCTTTACATAAAGTTGTATTATGTTTTTAACACTGCATCTGTTTTTCTCTTGTTTTCAGCAACTATGATTATTGTCGAGAATGTCTCCGATATTCGTAGTTGGGTAGAAGAATGTTAACTTCTGCTCCTGCCGAGGAAAGATCCTGGAAGTACTTTTCCACAAAGTATAAATGGATTGTCAAGACTCATGGTAAGTAGAGTTTTTCTCTTTTCTTTCCTTATCTGAATTTTGTTTAATTCATTCTCTTTTTTGATAGGGTTTTCTGCCCGTGGGGCATCTTCTTCGCTTTCGAAGATGTCGTTATCTCATGCCCAGAATGTTTTAGCTAGTGCTTCAAAAAGAAAGGTTCAAGGTTCTCGCTTTGGAGGAGAAGATGAGGATGAAGAAGAGGGTGCTTTAGTGCACCAGGTGAGAAGAAGGTGGGTAGTTTCTGACGATGAGTCTACTCCCGCGCCTCTTTTTTCCGTGTTGTCAATCAGGCCTTCTTCTTCTCGTGATCAATCCCAGTCCCCAACTCGAGATCCTGCCGAGCGTCTATTTCATGAAGGTTTTGAAATAGACCCTGATGATGTTCCCCTGGCTACCATCTATCCAGGTTTTGCTGCCGTTCCTGCTCCTCACTCTATGGTTGTTGTTCCTCCTCCCATACCTATTATTTCTTCAGTTTCTTTTCCATCCTTCTCTATCGAAGTGCCCGCGGCTTCTTTAGCTTTCGGTCCCTCTCTCTTTTCCGCTGTCCCTGCTTCCGTGCCTTCTGTTATAAAAGAAGGGTATTCCAGCAGGGAGATGAGAAGAGTTACAATTGAGGTTCCAACCGGTGGAAGCCTCTTCAAGAAGACTGGTGAGCCAGAGGTATGGCTTAAGCCTTTAATTGTCTCTGAGGAGAGGGACAATATTGACAGCCACGCAACTCTTACTTGGGCCAATGAGGTGGTGCACAACTCCTTAAAGGTATGTACTTTGGAAGAACTTTTGCACACATGTTGTTCTTTAATTAACAGCTTAACACATTTGATTGTTTTACTGTTTTTGCAGACGCACCTTATTGGTTTGGAGCTTATGAAGAGAGTTTCCAATTATGAAAATGAGTTGAAGGTGTTCCGTGGGCTCGATGATATTAAAGCACAGTACGACAGTCTTCGAATAGAGATGGGAGCTTTAGAGGATGTTAGAGATACCTTGAGGGAGCAATTGAAGGTTGTTAAGGCAGAGCTAGCAGTGGAGAAATCTTCTTTCATCCAGGTCAATAAGGATAAAGATGTTCTTGAATCTTCATTTGCTGAACAACTGTCAAAAGCTACGGAGGAAATCTGGCACCTGAAGCACATGTTGGGGGAGAAAGAGGAATATTTTGGTGAACTTGTGCGTAATCTCTCCCATGTTCAAGAGGATCTCCGTGAAGCTCAAATGAAGGTTCAGACTTTGGAGGAATCAATTGCATCTCTAAAGGTTTCCTTGGAAGCCACTAAGACTGAGAATGATAATTTGAAGGGCGAGATTCAGGCTTGGTCAAGGGACTATGGTGACCTTGAAGAATCAACGGATGTTGACGTGAGGGGCATATATGAGTGCTCGCCATGATACATTGTTGGAAATGAGTCGAGAAGGATTTGACCTTGATGCTGAGATTGCAAAATCTAGGGAAGCTATGGACAAGACTCAGCAAGGTTTGATCTCTCTCCAGTTGATGAAGCCCAGGAAGAAGCGGACGATTCTTCAGAAGAAGCTGGTTCTCCTCCTCCTCCTAGAGAATGAAGACTTTTAGTCACCCTTGTTTTTTTTTTCTTTTTTATTGGATTGGTGTAATTACTCCCAGCTACATCGGGAGTAAATTTGAAACTTCTAAAATCCCCAATTGACAATTTAGGGGCAAAAGATGTATATATCTATGCGGCTAAGTACTAGTTTAGTACTTAGTTTTTAACTTAGCCGCTTTTAT